>APFE030513340.1:0-37154 GCA_000404065.3 Pinus taeda
AGGCCCAAGCTGAATCCTGTAACTGAATAGGAGGACACGATTGAATCAGTGGAAGTAACTGACACTGATACAATGGTGGAAAGAAGCAAAGATACAACAGCTTCAGGAGAAACACAGCAGACCTCAACATCTAACACTCAACTGATTGAGAGACATCTCGGTGTTAAGGTTTCTTCTTTCACCAGACCAGTAGATAAAGACAAGGATATCAAGGACAGATACAAGGATATCAAGTTGAGAAATGAGTAGTTGAAGGCTGAAACATATGCTTAATACTTCATGCACACACCAGCAAATCAAAGCAGGTTGATGTCAGCTTTTGACATCAAAGAAGGAAAAATGCAGGTGTCCTTCATGCAGCCAACTCTCCAGCAGCCAAAGACATCAGCTGACTACAGAAAAATAGACTTGAGGTGTTGGCCAGGGATTCTTTTGAAATCCCTAATGATATGAACCACCTGACTTATGTCTTACATATTGGCCTCCCCTTCAAGGAGGTTTCCCATGGAATGATAGATTTGGGGTTTTATCCCCCCCTTTGTTCCCCAATCATTCTTCATCGACGATAATTTCTTGTTGCACTACCTCATGCAACGTAGTAGGCCTCAAAATGTGCACCTTTTCCTTTATAATAGGATCCAATCCATACAAAAACTTGTTTACCTCGAGGGCTTCAGTATTTAGATGGATAGCATATCCAAGCAACTCCATGAATTATTCTTCATATTCAAGGATTGTCTTAGTTCCTTTCTTAAGATCATGGAACTCATTCAATTTCCTCTCCAAGTATTAAGTAGAAAGGTACTTTGCTCGAAATTCATCTTCAAATTGTTCCCATGTCAAGGTAGACATGGAGTATCCCAATTGGGATTTTAAGTTCCTCCACCATAATAGTGCACTCTCCTTAAGCTGGTATATAACCAACTATGCGTTTTGGTTGCTATAATAATTCCGCAACTCAAAACATAGGTGCATGTTTTCCAACCAAGCTTCTGCTAGCTCCCCTTTTGTGGTACCCTTAAAAATAGGAAGATTAACTTTTTCCAACTCTCTATGTACATCTCCATCAGATGGTATTTCTTACCTCTCTAATTGAGATGAAGAACTAGGCACTGAAGGATTTCCCCAAACCCTACTAATCAATACTTCAATCATCTTTTGGAAAGATAACATCATATCCCTTACTTCCCTGATGGATATTTGCTCAGATTCTTTATCTGGCAGAGGTGAAGATGAGACTTCCTTCCTCCTCCTTGATGTTCTCTCCATGATTACTTAACCTGACCAAGGAAAATTTAAGGTAAGTAAATAAATATTAGCAGGAAAGCCCCAGGCCCTAGAGTTTTAACCTGCTCTAATACCATATATAAGGTCCCACCTTACCAACCATCAGTGTTATACTAAGGTTGACTCAAAATGCTATTTAAGTTTAAGTTTTTAAGACGTAAAAGTTAATGCAAGGTTATATATCTATATTTTTAGTTTTAGATGGTATTATTTACACTACGTACTAATTTCTACTATCTAACTAACCCATGGTAATATTAAACTTCTCATGAAGGCTATAGGTTCATGGTTCCTCAAGATCCAAAACTTACAACCATAAGTCGTAAAATCACATTTAAATGATAGAGTCTTTAGTGGGATAAATAATATCAATATTTACAAACCACAATTTCTAATAAGCTAATTGCTCCTTCTATTGTAGTTAAGAGTGTTTAAAAGTGAATAATTTGATTTTGTTCTAGATAATATGCCTATGAATTCTTTGGTAAACAAAGGGAAGAAAAACAAGATAATTCAACTTATAAAGGAGTGGTTTCCAATTATTATGAATTCATATGTGAGCTAACAATTACAACATTTCACCTAACCAATTTGCCTTCCATGGATTTTTACTTCAATGGAACCATCATGTTTATTCTTAAAGATATCTCCAAAAACACCTTGGTTGCAAATCCTAAATTTACTTAGTCATTTTTATAGACAATTCATAGATGTAATTAGCTACAACCATTGAAGCATTATGCCAAACATTTTGCAAGCATGAAATGTAAAACCATTGAGGCATTTTGTGAAACACTTACAACCATAACCTTTGAGGCGATTTCACCAAAATTAACTAACATGAATCTAAGATTACATAATTTATTTTTCTTTGTTAGTAATCCCGAGAAGTGAACCTAATACATAAGTAGAACTATCATCCAACTTGATGGTTTCATATACAAAAATTTAGGCACATAATGACTATAAATATTTAAAAAAAATTACAAATAGCTCGCAGCGATGTAGTTACAACCATTGGGAATTTTGAACAACAGTTAACAGTCACAAAACAAGCTACTAACTATTAAACTATCAAACAAGCAGTCACAAGTTTATTAAACTATCAATGTATTAACCATTGATACTTTAAAATAATAATTCCAAGTTTATATGATAGATTGATTTCATAAAAATAGATTACCAGGTAAATCACAGCTACAAAAAAAAAGCAGCAAGACAAACCACCAGGCAATAGTAGCAAATTTGTAAAATATAGAAGATTATAGAACCAGATTCTAAAACTCTGTTTTTTGAAATCAAAGTTGGGACTACATGGCCAAAAGGCACTGATACCCCATGAAGTTAAAATAAATTGAAACAGAAACGCCCAGAAATGCGATTATTTAAAACCACAACCAAAAACAAATTTATACTATCTCATTTATCCCTTTTGTGAAACATATACTCTAAAAAATTATCTACAGCTATAAAAAGAGAAGGAAAACCCAAATTTATGCTATTAACATGTTTTCATAAAACTTGTGGCAACCTGAATGCTTTAGCCATTAAGACATGATGTAAATCAACTTGCAATGAAACTGTACAAAAAAAACTTACATAAAATACACTACAATTATTGCAAAATTCCTTAAACATTTATTGTGCAGCATTTGATATACATCTAAGTTTCAATCAACAACCAGATAAGCAAAACCATGTAATGAACTACAAAAAGAAACAAAGTATAATTTTGTCAACATACCTAGTAGTGAATTTATACAACTCAAAAAATGGGAGTATGCTCCATCTCCAATGAGAGTATGCTCCAACTCCAATATCCTTACCAACTCATTGTGAACCACCCGGTTTTCCTCCCAACCATATCCAGGAAGAACTCCTCCCCTTGGAACCCCCAAGCTGCAAAAGCTCACAAGAAGTACCAAAAGAAAACAGTAGAGAGATTTGCAACGCAAACTAAGGAAACAAATTTTCACTTCCTCTCAATACCACTCATGGTCAAGCTCAATAGCTAGAGGTCTTAGGATTTTAACAATAACTTCATATTTATTATGGAAGCAATTGGCTACTCTCCATATCTCTCCCTCTCACTATTTTCCTCAAGTCTCTTCCACTCTTGACCTCCTAATCCCTAAGTGACAATACATGACACTCATATATAGGTGGAGCAACCAATTCTTTTCATAAAGGAGGAGTAATGTGCATGCATTGGATTCCATTTAGAGGAGTGTAACTTATGCCATTAAGAAGAGGTATGCATGCCTTAGTTAAGGAGAGTGTAACATATGCACTAAAGAGAGCGTAAGAGGAATATTTTATGAAATATTTTTAATGAGTGAAAAGGAATATGACATTCTTTGATGAGTGCATAAAATAGAGTACAATGAATTATTTAAAAGAGAGAGAGAGAGAGAGAGAGAGAGAGAGAGAGAGAGAGAAAGAGAAAGAGTTACATAGAGCCGTGACAGTCATGAAGGAGATGTGTGAATTGATTGAAGAGATAAAATTGACTTGTAATTCCTTTTTAATAATAATATCATAGTCTCGTAAAATATATTAATAATATTGAGTATTCAATCAAGATTGAACTATTAGGATTGATTAATGATAAGTTCATTTGTTTTTCTTCAACTATGCTTGGTTACCAATTTTATTGATTTACTATTTTTGGAAAGTCATGCTTGAGATGTTGGGCATGACTTTTTATTTTTATAAAGTCATTCTAGAATTGTGTGGATGCAATTTTATTTAAGGAAATTCATCCTTGAGTGGTATTTTTATTCTGGAGAATAGGGATTCCGCACCCCTATTTCATGCATCTCTGTGCTTAATAGATTGAGGACTTCGCGCTTTGATCTACTTCAAAGATCCAAGCTTCCACAACTTGATGTTTTTTAAATATTTAGGACTCCACGCCCTAAATATACAAGACTCCACGTATTTATCTTTCTTGGATTTAGGACTCCACACCCTAAATTCCATGCCCTGTCATCTACTGTGCTTTGAAACTTTGTGTTTCTCCTTATGGTACTGATTGTGAGCTTTTACCCATCTGATGGTTCATTGGTAAGGCCTTGTTCAAAGACTTGCACACATTACAATCTAATAGATCAAAGGAATCAAATGAATTTCATAATGAAATTTACTTAATCACATTTTACCTAGAATGGTGCATGGCTTCCACAGTCATTTTGGTTTTGAAGAAATGACTTCCACACTCATTCATAATTGAACATCCTTGTTGGAAAATGACCAGGTACCCTACCACATCCTGCTTAGTACAATATTAGACATATATAATCACACAAATCATGTATCATCCATAAATCATAATTAACCATCTATTTCGCATAACCGTGATAATCCATGGGTATATGTGTCTCAATCTTGGATCACCATCCATGTCATACACCTACTTCATAAATCAGATACAAACAGAAAAAACATATGTATAAAATTTTACTTAACCAAAGCCATTTGATACAGATAAACAATGATGCCACATATAAGAGGAAATATAACTATATAAAACATTGTTCCCTAATCTAGTGATCAATTTGTCATACATAAACATAAAGGAAATATAACTATGTATGTAAAAAATTATTCCTCAATCAAGTGATCAACCTATCATATATATATATAACCCTTGATAGGAGTGACAAAACTATACTAAAAAAATAGGACACTACATACTCCCCCTCTTGGAGTCAAGTTGGCCCGAAGTTTAACTAAACAAAAAAGGAAACTAAAGACGCATAGAAGATGCATCTTCCCAAGTGGCAAAACTAGGATTGTACGGGTCCCATTGGACCTTTACTTGGTCCACCATGCGATGTCTGAGTTGTCGAGTGTGATGGTCCAAAATGGAAACTGACTCTGCCTTAAGAGTTCCTTCATCCATTACCTGTAATTGATGCCAATGTAAAATGTGAGAAGGATCATGAACATACTTACGTAGTATCGAAATATGAAATACATCATGCATATGATGAAAGACTGGTGGTAAAGCAAGAAGATATGCCACATGTCCAACCCTTTAGAAGATCTCAAAAGTCCCAACAAATCGAGGAGAGAGCTTAGATCCTTTCCCAAACCTAATAGAACTTTTCTGAGGTTTTACTCAAAGAAAAACAAGTTCCCCTTCTTTAAAAATATGATCCACTCTATTCATATCAGCATAGCTCTTATGTATATCATGTCCCCACTTTAATCTTTGTCTTATACGACACACTTGTTCTTCCATTTCTTGAAGAATTTCAGGACCTACTGAGATCCTGTCCTCTAATCTATCCCAACTTAAAAGTGTTTTGCATGGTCTTCCATACAATAACTCATAAGGTGCCATATCAAGGGAGCGTGATAACTGTTATTGTAAGCAAACTCTACTAGAGGAAGATAATCTTCCCACTTAGATTGTTGATCCATTACGTACATTCTAAGCATGTCCTCTAACACTTGATTTACTCTTTCAGTTTGGCCATCAGTCTCCGAATGATAAGCTATGCTGAAATTTAATTGTGTCTGAAGGGCTCCCTGGAAACTAGCCCAAAGTCTCCCTGTAAATATAGAGGCCCTATCTAATATGATTTTCCTAGGAAAACCATGAAGTCTAACCACCTCCTTGATAAATACTTGTGCTATTTCAGATGCTTTGTAAGTATCTCTAACGGATATAAAATGGGCACTCTTAGTAAGTTTATCTACCACCACCAAAATGGAGTTATGCCTTTTAGTTGTTTTAGGTAATTCAATAATAAAGTCCATAGATATTGCTTCCCATTTAGACTCGGGAATGTTATGCGGCTACAACAATCCTGCTAGATGACCATGTTCTGCTTTAACTAGCTAACATTCCAAACATTTTCCACAAAATTTGCTACATCCTTCATGCCTGCCCAAAAGAAAAGTTTCTTTAAATCAGCATACATCTTTTGGACTCTCGGGTGAGCCATATATGTTGCACGGTGAGCTTCTTTAAAAATGAACTCACAAAGCCCATCTTGATCTGGAACTACAATCTTTTGCATGAATCTCACCATACCATCGTCATCATAAGAATACCCTTCTATCTTGTTTTTCTTAGCCCCCTCCCTAGAAAGAGAAACTTTAACTTCCTTGCACCATTCATCTACACCTTGTGCCCTTAAGATGCGCTCCCATAAATCAATCTTCAATGGAATTACTAAAAATATTTGTGGTCTTCGACTGAGTGCATCGGCTACTTTGTTCAATGTACCCTTGATATAAGTTATGTCAAAATCATATTCACTTAGGAGTTTTGACCACCTTCTTTACCTAGCATTTAGACCACTTTGAGTAAATATATTTTCAATTCAAATTTTTTTCCCACCGGATAATGTCGCCAAAGTCGTAAGGCATGAATTATAGTTGCTAGTTCTAGATCATGGGTTGCATCGTTTTCCTCATGCATCCTTAACTTCCTAGAGGCATATGCAATCACCCTACCATCTTGTGATAATACCACACCCAATCCATCTTTTGACGCATCGGTACATACTATGAATGGTCTATCCATATCTAGAACCTCAAGTATCGAAGCTATAGTCAAACATTATTTGAGCTTGGAAAATGATTTCTCACACTCATTTGTCCAATTAAATAGTACTTCCTTTCTAAGCAATGAAGTGATAGGGATGGCTATTTTTAGAAACCCTCCCACAAATCTCTTATAATATCCTGCCATACTCATGAAGCTACACACTTCATCCACATTAGAGGGTGTTGGCCATTCTGAAATTGCATCGATCTTTGCTGATTCAACAACAATGCCTTCACTGGAGATAATGTGTCCAAGATAATGAATTTTTGATTGGAAAAAAAGAACATTTGGACATTTTTGCATAAAGTTTATTTTCTCTTAAGCATTGTAACACCAATCTTAGGTGTTTCTCATGCTCTTCTAGGGACTTTGAATAGATTAGGATGTCATCGAGGAACACTAGTACAAATTTGTCCTAGTAATTCCTAAATACACCATTCATCAGATTCATAAACACTCCTGGGGCATTAGATAACCCAAAAGGAACAACCACGAACTGATAATGACCAAAACAAGTTCAAAAAGCAGTTTTGGAAATATCCTTTTCTTTAACTCTGAGTTGATGATATCTAGATCAAAGATCGATCTTGGAGAATATGATGGCTCCCTTCATTTGATCAAATAGATCATCAATGCGAGGCAAAGGATATTGATTTCTAATAATTACTCAATTCAATTGCCTGTAGTCAACATAGAGCTGAAGGGATCCATCCTTTTTCCTTACAAATATCACTGCTCCCCAAAGTTAAACACTAGGTCTAATCATACCCCTGTCTAATAACTCTTCAAGTTACACTTGCAACTCACGAAGATCAAAAATAGACATTCGATAGGGAGCTTTTGATATAGGTTCGGTACCAGCCTTTAGCTCTATTGAGAAGTCAACCTCCCGCTTTAAAGGTAAACCATGAAACTCCTCTGGAAAGACATCGGAGAATTTTGAAAGGAAAGGATATTGTTCAAAGGATGAAAGCTCTCCCTCATTTAAAGTCATTACAGCATACATTTGACATCTTTTCCTAAGACTTCTCTTCATCTGCAAGAATAATATAAGTCTTAAAGAAACAAGTCTCCTTTCCCCATGGATAATCATAGATTAGCCCTCATCACTCAAAAAATGAAGGGTTTTGCTTCGAAAACTAAGCACATCCTAGTGGGCTTCAAGCCAGTCCATCCCAATTACCACATCATAATGACCAAGTGGCGTCACATAAAGATTCACATTTGTGACACACACTCCCAAGTCTAAAGGGCACTCTTGCACTAAGCATTTAATCTTTTGAGATCGCCCTAAGGCCATTGTAACTTGATCAAAATCATTTTTCTCTATCGCCGCCAATTTACATTTCAATAAAGCATTAAGAGAAATAAAACTTTTAGTTGCACCAGGATCAATCAAAATACTAACAACCATACCATTTATATTACTTAATGCTTCAATCACTATAGACTGATGCTTGACCTGGCGATTTTGTACAACTGCATGAATCCTATGGGCTCTACCCATATCTCTAACAGTGGCTTGTTCCTGCTTTGGTTGTGCTTCATTCTTCTTTTTAGGGAAATCTCGCTCATAATGAGGTCCTCCACAAGTCCAACATCGATTAGTGGGAGTAGTTTTCATAAATTTGACCCTTTTATTAGGTGATTCTTGAGTGCAAGCATTACTTTGTTAAGATGTTTCCTTGGGTTATTTCTTTGGTTCTTAAAAGTATGATTCCTTTGAAATCCCTGATGATGTGAACCACCTGACTTATGTCTTACATAGTAGCCTCCCCTTCGAGGAGGTTTCCCATGGAATGATAGATTTGGGGTTGTATCCCTCCCTTTGTTCCCTAATAATTCTTCCTCGGCTATTATTTCTTGTTGCACTACTTCATGCAACATAGTAGGCCTCAAAATCTGCACCTTTTCCTTTATAATAGGATTCAATCCATACAAAAACTTGTTTACCTTGAGGGCTTCAGTATTTAGATGGGTAGCACATCTAATAAAATCCATGGATTGTGTTTTATATTCAAGGATTGTCTTAGTTCCTTGCTTAATATCATGGAACTCATTCAATTTCCTCTCCAAGTATTTAGCAGAAAGGTACTTTTCTTGAAATTCCTCTTCAAATCGTTCCCATGTCAAGGTAGACATGGAGTATCCCAATTGGGA
The DNA here is from genome assembly GCA_000404065.3 of Pinus taeda. Taxonomy (NCBI): domain Eukaryota; kingdom Viridiplantae; phylum Streptophyta; class Pinopsida; order Pinales; family Pinaceae; genus Pinus; species Pinus taeda. The sequence goes on from APFE030513340.1 coordinate 9,011, forward strand.
TTCTAAGTTCCTCCACCTTAATAGTGCACTCCCCTTAAGTTGGTATATAGCCAACTTTGCCTTTTGGTTGCTAGAATAATTCCACAACTCAAAACATAGGCGTATGTTTTCCAACCAAGATTTTGCTACCTCCCCTTTTGTGGTACCCTTAAAGATAGGAAGCTTAACTTTTTCCAACTCTCTACGTACATATCCATCAGATGGTATTTCTTGCCTCTCTAATTGAGATGAAGAACTAGGCACTGAAGGATTTCCCCCAACCCTAATAATCAAGACTTCAGTCATCTTTTGGAAAGATAACATCATATCCCTTACTTCCCTGATGGATATTTTCTCAGATTCTTTATCTTGCGGAGGTGGAGATGAGACTTCCTTCCTCCTCCTTGATGTTCTCTCCATGATCACTTAACCTGACCAAGGAAAAACTTAGGTAAGTAAATAAATATCAGCAAGCAAGCCCTAGGTCCTAGAGTTTTAAACTGCTCTGATACCATATGTTAGGTCCCACCTTAACAACCATCAGTATTATATTAAGGATGAGTCATAATGCTATTTAAGTTTAAGTTTTTAAGACGTAAAAGTTAAGGAAAGGTTATATATCTATATTTTTAGTTTTAGATGGAATTATTTACACTACATACTAATTTCTACTAACTAACTAACCCATGGTAATATTAAACTTCTCATTAAGGCTACGGGTCATGGTTCCTCAAGATCCAAAACTTATAACCATAAGTTTTAAAATCACATTTAAATGATTGAGTCTTTAGTGGGATAAATAATATCAATATTTACAAACCACAATTTCCAATAAGTTAATTGTTCATTCTATTGCAATTAAGAGTGTTTAAGAGTGACTAATTTGATTTTGTTCTAGATAATATGTCTATGAATTATTTGGTAAAAAAAGGGAAGAAAAACAAGATAATTCAACTTCTGAAGTAGTGGTTTCCAATTATTATGAATTCATATGTGAGCTAACAATTACAACATTTCACCTAACCAATTTGCCTTCCATGGATTTTTACATCAATGGAACCATCATGCTTATTCTTTGAGATATCTCCAAAACACATTGGTTGCAAATCCTAAATTTACTTAGTCATTTTTATAGACAATTCGTAGATGTAATTAGCTACAACCATTGAAGCATTATGTCAAACAGTTTGCAAGCATGAAATGTATAGTGCTTGAGGCATTTTGTGAAACACTTACAACCATAACCTTTAAGGTGATTTCACCAAAATTAACTAACATGAATCTAAGATTACATAATTTCTTTTTCTTTATCAGTAATGCCAAGAAGTGAACCTAATACATAAGTAGAACTGTCATCCATCTTGATGGCTGCATATACAAAAATTTAGGGACATAATGGCTATAAATATTTAAGAATTTTTACAAATAGCTCGCAGCGATGTAGTTACAACCATTGGGAATTTTGAACAACGGTTAACAGTCACAAAACAAGCTGCTAACTATTAAACTATCAAACAAGTAGTCACAAGTTTATTAAACTATCAATGTATTAACCATTAATACTTTAAAATAATAATTCCAAGTTTATATAATAGAATGATTTCATAAAAAGAGATTACCAGGTAAATCACAGCTACAAAAAGAAGCAGCAATACAAACCACTAGGCAACAACAACAAATCTATAAAATATAGAAGATTACAAAACCGGATTTTGAAACTCTGTTTTTTGAAATCAACATTGGGGCGACATGGCCATAAGGTACCGATAGCCCCTAAAGTTAAAATAAATTGAGATAGAAACACCCAGAAATGCGATTATTTAAAACCACAACCAAGAACAAATTTATACTATCTCATTTATCCCTTTTGTCAAACATATATTCTGAAAACTTATCTACAGCTGTAAAAGAGAAGGAAACCCCAAATTTGTGTTATTAACATGTTTTCATAAAACTCATGGCAGCCTGAATGCTTCAGCCATTAAGACATGATGTAAATCAACTTGCAATGAAACTATACAAAAAAATCTTACATAAAATACACTACAGTTATTGCAAAATTCCTTCAGCATTTATTGTGCAGCATTTGATATACATCTAAGTTTCAGTCAACAATCAAATAAGAAAAACCATGTAATGAACTACAAAAAGAAACACAATATAATGTTGCCAACATACCTAGCAGTGAATTTATACAACTCAAAAAATGGGAGTATGCTCCAGCTTTAATGAGAGTATGCTCCAGCTCCAATATCCTTGCCAACTCATTGTGAACCACCCGGTTTTCCTCCCAACCATATCCAAGAAGAAATCCTCCCCCTAGAACCCCCGAGCTACAAAAGCTCACAAGCAGTACCAAAAGAAAATAGTAGAGAGATTTGCAAGGAAAACTAAGGAAGCAAAGTTTCACTTACTCTCAATACCACTCATGGCCAACCTCAATAGCTAGAGGTCTTAGAATTTTAACAATAATTTCATATTTATTATGGAAGCAATTGGCTAGTCTTCATATCTCTCACTCTCACTATTTTCCTCAAGTCTCTTCCACTCTTGGCCTCTTAATACCCAAGTGAGAATACATGAGACTCATATATAGGAGGAGCAACCAATTCTTTTCATAAAGGAGGAGTAATGTAAATGCAATGGATTCCATTTAGAGGAGTGTAACTTATGCCATTAAGGAGAGGTATGCTTGCCTTAGTTGAGGAGAGTGTAACATATGCATTAAAGAGAGTGTAAGAGGAATATTTTATGAAATATTTTTAATGAGTGAAAAGGAATATGCCATTCTTTGATGAGTGCATAAAATAGAGTATAATGAATTATTTAAGCGAGAGAGAGAGAGAGAGAGAGAGTCATGAAGGAGATGTGTGAATTGATTGAGGAGATAAAACTGACTTTTAATTCCTTTTTAATAATAATATCAGTCTCATAAAATATATTAATAATATTGAGTATTCAATCAGGATTGAACTATTAGGATTGATTAATGATAAGTTAATTTGTTTTTCTTCGACTCTTCTTGATTACCAATTTATGTAAAGTTATTTACTATTTTTGGAAGGCCGTGCTTGAGATGCTAGACATGACTTTCTATTTTTAGAAAGTCATTCTAGAATTGTGAGGATGAAATTTTATTTAAGGAAATTCATCCATGAGTGGTATTTTTATTCTTGAGAATAGGGATTCTGCACCCCTACTTCATGCATCTCCGTGCCTTAGTAGATTGAGGACTCCGCACCCTGATCTACTCCAAAGATCCAAGCTTCCACAACTTGATCTTTTTTAAATACTCAAGACTACGAACCCTAAATATACAAGACTCCATGTCTTTATCTTTCTTGGATTTAGGACTCCACGCCCTAATTTCCATGCCCTCTCATCTACTATGCTTTGAAACTTTGTGTTTCTCCTTATGGTATCGATTGTGAGCTTTTCCCCGTCTGATGGTTCACTGGTAAGGCCTTGTTCAAAGACCCGCACACATTACAATCTCATAGATCAAAGGAATCAAATGAATTTCATAATGAAATTTACTAATCACATTTTACCCAGAATGGTGCATGGCTTCCACATTCATTTTGGTTTTGAAGAAATGACTTCCACAGTCATTCATAATTGAACATCCTTGTTGGAAAATGACCAAGTACCCTACCACATCCTGCTTAGTACAATATTAGACATATATAATCACACAAATCATGTATCATCCATAAATCATAATTAACCATCTATTCCACATAGCTATGAGAATCCATGGGTATATGTGTCTCAATCTTGGATCACCATCCATGTCATACACCTGCTTCATATATCAGATAAAAACAGAAAAAAACATATGTATAACATTTTACTTAACCAAAACCATCTAATACAGATAATCAATGATGCCACATATAAGAGGAAATATAACTATATAAAACATTGTTCCCAATCCAGTGATCAATTTGTCATACATAAACATAAAAGGAAATATAACTATGTATGTAAAACATTATTCCTTAATCAAGTGATCAACCTATCATATATATATAACCCTTGATAGGAGTAACAAAACTATACTAAAAAAATAGGACACTACATCTAAAGTTGAATGAATTAACTGGAAATTTATCTCAGAATTTGTTTAAATACACTCTGTTTTGAATAGTTGATTATTTCCATGTTTTCTTCTGATATCCGGATCTGAGAATCCTTAATTGCTATCCCATCCCAATTGACCTCTTTCACTTTCTTCATAATATGGCCTAAGGAACCCTTAATTTCTCCTTAGATCCGATTGAAAACCACTTCACCATTCAGCCTTGAGAACTGAAGTAACTCTGCTATCTTGCCTTGTAGAAAATGTTTTTAGAACTTGATCCAATCCTGTTTGCTTGACATTTGACCCCATAGCCCAATGGTAAAAGACACCTCTCTTTTCATCTAAGTAAGTGATCCCACCACCAAATCCAAATCAAAACCCAAGTACAATAACTAGCCTAAAATCAAATAACTAAACAAAGTTAAAACATAAAGAGAGAGCCCTCTTTGAGCATTAGGAAGGCTAGATCCTAATCTCCAAAGTAGCTTTGTGGTTACCTCCAATCATTTATTTCTAATCAAATCCAGAGAAATATTGGAGTGATAACAGATGGCACTGGATTTTACCACCTACACCATGAGGAATTTTCCTGTCTCCTAGTCCCTCAGGATTTACCGCAATGCAAACCCAGATCACAATGCCCTAAACTGAAACCCACTCTCCAATATTTACCACATATCCCAACCCCGGGATTACTAGGCCCAACGGAGAGAAAACCACCTCTTTGCTTTAACGTATATCTTGCCATTCACCAACAAGGATTCCTAAGCCCACGAAGGCAACACAATCCTGGATTACCACAACCCATGGTCTGGCTCTGGGGTCACTAGGCCAGTGACTTTACCATGATCCACAGTCTGGTTCAGGGACCACTAGGCCATGTGCTCTATCATTCGGAGCTCCACCCCACTCAACTTCGAATCCATCCGAAAATCCAACTCAACCAAAACATGAGAACCCCATCACACCATGGCTATTCGGAAATGGCAAGGCTATGATGAAAAACATTGTTACACCTGACAAAACTCATGCCATGATAAAAATAACCACATGCAATGCCATGCATGCCAAATATAACAAGGAAAATACACATGAAATTCGATACCTGCAATGAAGCCAGTTGTAGTTGCTTGATCCTGCCTTTCCCTGCTTGATCTTTGCTTCCTCTCACCTCCTTTTCCTTTCTTGCTCCAGTGCCACAATTGCTCCAAGAAAATTCTAGGAGTCCAAGAGTGAGAGAGAGAGAGAGAGAGAGAGAGAAAGAATAATGAGAGAGCTCCAAAACACAATTGAAAAAAGGTTACCAACTGATCCTTAGAAGCCTTTTTATGAATGATGCCTCTATTTTCTTCATTTTCTATCATTTTGCTTCAATTTTCTCCTCACATGCACTAGTACAAAATGGCTAATTAATTACTAAAAAACGACTAAAATTTGTATATAAATGACCATTTTTCAGTCGATGACCAGTAGTAGATAATTTATAGTATCTTATAACACAACCAATTTTTAGTCGCTTTTATCTATGTCATTAATTGGTTGTCTCGATTTTATCGTCTAGTAGTATATTTAGTCATTAATTTGGTCATTAATATAGTCATTAATTGCCGCAATTAATGACCAAATATACAAAAAATTATATTACTATATGATCATCCAAGAAAACCAATTAATGACCAAAATGTTGGTCATGTTATAAGATACTATAAATTAGCTACTAATAGTCATATATATGCAAATTTTAGTCATCGTTTCAAACCAATTAATGACCAAAGAAATATGACTACATTTTGGTCGTGTTATAAGATACTATAAATTAGCTACTAATAGTCATATATATGCAAAATTTAGTCATCATTTGTAATCACAAATTTATCATTTGCAGTAGTTGATTATTGTTTTTTTGGTAGTTTCATATTCATTATATAAACAATTAATTTAGTAGTTTATATTTATTTCATTTACTTTAATTAATAATCATTATAAATGACTAATTTAGTCATATATTCATTTTATTTGTGTTCATCATTAATCAATATAAACTACTCATTTAGTAGTTTCAGATTGATTTTATGTGTTCATTATTAATCAACTTAAATTAATTAGTATGATTTAAAAAATGTCTTACAATGTGCATGTTCATCTAATATGAAAACGCAAAGTTGCATATGTCAATTACAATACTAAACAATATCAAGGACAACTATAAATGATTTCAACCACATAAATTATATTATATGAAATGTTAAAGTATTACAATATAAGTTTCCAACTTAACATTGTTTGGACTACAATTTACCCATGAAATTATATATCATCACTTCAAAACATTATCATTGTGTTGTCAAAGCATTGCAGGTGAATTCAACAACTCTGAAGACTTGACCATCAGTCTCTATGTGTGTTTCTTATGCGGGATATTGGCTCTAAGGGTGACACCAGACCAATTCTCTTCTCTCTCTCTCTTTCCATTTGTCGCTCCAGTGTTATTTATCTCCTCTTTCTTCAATTCCTGCTTCTTACCATCAATATTAAGTTCTTTTTTCTGAAAATAAAAGAAGATACAATACAAAGTGTAAGACATGAAAGACAATGAACACTAAATTATAAACTAAAGTAGAATATAACGAGTTTATATGACATATTCCTCGACATCAGCAATGTCAAAGCCATTTTCCCCCATACAAGTAAGAAACTCGAATAAGCTTTTTTTCAGTTAGGCAATAGTGGCCACTATAATGTGGCCAAATTCCTTGTATAAAAAAAAACAAATAAAATGTCAGCATAAAAAAGAACACCCTAGTAACTCGGTATTAAACCTTCAAGGAAATATTCAGCACAATCATGCCAACTAAGTTACAGGCTAAAAATCTCAAGTTGTAGGTAACTTATGAAAACAAATAATCTGAGGTGTGATTTTTAATCCTTGTCATTTTATTCGCAACAAAATTTCATTTTATAATGCATGAATTTGGTCAAATATATAAACAACGTGTTCAAATAACAACATGAAAGTAAAACTTTTCTAGTAGCCATGAAAGTCTTTTAACACAAACTAGCTACAAGGATTCCAATCAATATTGTGTAATACTAATTTCATCTTCAAGCTTTGGTTGTTGTTTAAATGGACACGATACCACATATTTTCAATCTCATAGTTAAAAGACAAAATAAAATCAAAAGAAACGTCCAAAATACAATCAAACAATAAAAAGAGGATATCATGGAATGGACACTATAATTATAAAAATATGCTTACTTGTCCACTGATGTCGTGTTTGGCATTCCTAAAACATTTGTTTGCCCAAAATAATCATGAGGTGAAATAATCACAACATTAAAAACCATAAGAATCCCTACTAGAAACATTTCTAAAGTCGGTGGCTCAGGTGCCTAAAGCATCTCTAACAACAAATGAATCATATCTAATACATGCTCTGCATTGTCTCCCCGTCCTTTTTCCAATCACATTCCCTGTAACCTACCCACAGAAAAGTCAAGTAACAATCAAACGAAGGCATTAACATTTTTTTTAATCTTTTGTATCTATAAAATTTGAATCTGATTTGTTTTAGGAACATATTAATTCATATTTAAAGCGTTCTTGACATATGTGAATGTATCAATCAAGTAGGACATCAAAAAAATCGACATCAATGAGGTCCTCAAACAATTTCTACAATATTAATATTTTTCTTGTTGTGATATCTTGGGTAGAAAAAAAAACATATCAGCAAAAGAAAAATCCATATATTACTTATGTTCAAAGTCTGTATATGGTGTATTATTAGGCAACTTTTTAAGATGTTCCTCCACCTTTACCAAAGTGAACTATAGCTTGGTTAAAATTTGTATCCTTTCATTCAACATCAATTTATGCAAGATAAATGTCATACATTATTCTTTCCCATTTCTCAACATGCTACATATGATAAATTGAAAGTCACATAAAACCAAGAGCAAACCCTTTTCTAACCAGAAAGAACAAACAAACAGTGCCTCTAATAAAACTTCATTTTAATATCAGTATATGAAAAGGGAGTGGACCATTTTTTCTGCTTGAATTTATCTTTTTTTGTTATGAGAGTGCTTGAGCTTCAAGAACCAACAAATGTGAGGGAAGTTATAAATGTGAAAAAAAAAAAAAATATGTTGACCTTTGTAAACTTCTTCAAAATGATGTGAATGATGCCATTTTTGGATGTGGTAAATCTCATAATAAGAAATGGTCACATTGGATGCAGAGATTAAATATAAAAACTTGTGGACGTGGCATGTATTCTAATAAATTACATTGCAATGACAACCATGGGTCTTCACGAGTTACATGTCCTTAGTATGTTAGTATTGATGATGAAAAAGAGATGGCAATGATAAGTATGGGTGGTCCTAGTTTGTATGGTGGATATCTTCAAACAAAGGTCGTCATCTTAATGAACTTAGGTTCTGACATGGTAAACCTGGATCTGGTCCTCACCCAATTTCATTCCATCATACTTTGTCAAGACTCAAGTGGACATAATGGTCCTTCAGCTTATAATAGGGTTTCTTTTGAGGTTATATATAAATCTTATAAAAATAAAATGGATTTTTGGGTTCCAAGAGATATGGATAATTTAAATGATCACAATCATATGTTTTTTTCCCAAGATTCAAATGTAGGGATACATTTTGTGGATTTTACTAATACAAAGAATGAAATAAATAATCCATGAGGAGGATTTACTGGTCATTGTATTAGGGAAATACTCAAAGATAATAAGACTCATGAATTATGATGTGATTTTCGTTGAAGACTCTTCTCATAAACCTGTTATGGATCACAGAAGCCTTAATTCAACAAGACTATTTAGGTTCAAATCAAAGATGGTGTTGATTCTTGTAGCTCCTCAATTGTTGGTAGTTTTTAAGGTATGAATTTCGGTTCCTCAAGGGTAGGTGCCTTCAACTTAATTGCATCTACCTTGGTCTTATCACCCAAAAACAAAACATAATCAACAAACGATAAATATGTTAGGCTTAGGGCTCTTCCTATTTGCATAGTTGTCAAGCTTATATTTCTTTTTTACTATGTTATAGCTCTGTGGAGACCACCTACTCTACAGTAAAAAATAGCAGAGGATCCATTAGTCGTACCTACCCATGGTCTCGTGTAGGCATGATAGAAGAATAGGTTGAGCCATTAATTAGAATTGCAAATATATTGAGGAAAGACAATTCATTATCTAGTTAACCAAGTGCACATTGAACCCTATATGGATGAGTAGCCCTAAATAAAGCCAGATTTTTATATCATGTGCCTTGGAAATATAAACTCACTAACATTGTTTGTAATTTCTTGGTTTGAAGTTATAAATTTCTTCTTGGGATACTCATATTTCGTAATGGATTTATTTCCCAAGAAGGATGCCAAATTGTTCTAAGGACATGGAATCAGCTTAGTGACTTTTGAACCTACATGTAATAATTTTTGCAATGATTTTGTAGATGCAATTACATATTGATATGGGTCTGAAATCATCAAAAGTTTCATTATTGCCTAATTTTTGGGATTAATGTAGAATATTAAACAAAATTAACACACATGAAAACATACCAGAGACATAGAAATGGTGAAAAAAGCCTCAGCCTTATTGTATTCCTCTCATAATGCAATGTAAAAATAATGATAATAGTACAAATAAATACATGAGGAAGTTTGTCTCAAGATAGTAGGTCTATCTTAGACACTATAGTTGAGCAAATATCTCAACCAAACACTAATCTAGGAGCCTAACTAGTTGTAGAGAATCTCTCAACCAACTAGGCCTAAACTGACTCCTAACCATGAGGAACAAACTCAATCTAGAAAGGTAGAATTAAATCCAACTTTCTTGATTTTAATTAATTTAATTGTTTTGGACTTATAATTGTTTTCATCACATGAGAGTGAGTCTAACATTCCCCCTCTCAATGATAAGTCCAAAATAAGAACCAGGAACCATCTTCCAAGTTCTCATGCTGAAACCGTTGATCCTCAAAAATGCTGCCTGAAAAACTGGCAAAGATGGATGCTGAAAAACTCCAATCTAAAGAGAAATTGAATCAGCGGCAAGTCTGATACATCTCTTGAAAACTCCATCAGGTGCCAAGCTGCAAAAGGATCCATATCTCCTTTTCTTTAACTCAACATCCTTTTTCCACTGACAAAATTTTGATGACGCCCACTGGCAAATTTTCTTGTCCACTGACAAAATATTGAGAATGCCCACTAGCGAATTTGTTGATGTTGAAACTGCTCACTGTTGTTTGTTGAAAACTACTCACTGGCTGCTTTGAGGAAGATGATGACTTCCCACTAGCTACTTGATGTTACTACTTCTTGTTGATTTTTTCAAAAATTTTAGTATGACAACCTTCAATTCCATTATTATCATTTTCCCCCATCTGTCAGCTGAAAGGAGAGACAATCAACACTTGATTTTGGAACTCCCCCCCTTGAGGTGTAGGAGATTTCACCATCTTCATTTTACTGTATAATATGTCTTCATGTGAAACTAAATCCTTCGGTAACACATAGACAACTATTTGATTGTAGATGACCACTTCCAAAGATCAATCCATGAGTAATTGATCTTCACTCTAGGTGGTTGATTTCTCTTGCAGCATCTTTCGGATGAATGATTTTTCTTGCCACAATGGTGACAAGGATGGAGGTCAAAGGATTTACTCTCCATATTGCCATTTCATTTACAATGGTTACACTTAACCTTATTCTGATCATTGTTGAGAAAACCAACACTTACAAACTGAACTGGCCTTGAGAAATTTGGAACAAACAAAGTGTTTTATTTGTTGTATCCTAGGCCATAACAGTCTTTGTTGAAGGATATTTCTTCCCAAGGTCTGATCACTTTATTGGAAAGACTATCCTGTTGTTGTTCTTCATACTTGTTGCTTCTGCTAACATTTTGTCCTTGATTTATTAAACCTTCTATGTCACATTGGGCATCAATCACTAACAATTCATCGGTTTGACATGTTGCATCAAACTGATCAATTTGATCTTTGGTACTACTTGTTGCATCATTAAGTAGTACAACTGGTTGGTTGATATCACTCATGTCACAACTTATATCAACCTGATTAATTAGTTCATCTGTGCACAACTTATATCAACTTGCTTGATTAGATCATCTGTGTTGTAACCTTGATTAATATGTTGAATAAGGTCACTTGTATCACAACTTTCATTTGTTGTTGTGATGAGGTCTTTTGTGTCACAACTTGCATCTATCTTCTCTACACATCGTGCATCAAGTAAATCTTTCTTTTCACTTAACTTAATTTGAAGTGCATGAATGAGTTTTTCTTTCACTTTGAGCTCAATTTGAAATTATTTCGTTGCTTCTAATGTACTTTGTGAATGCTTCAATCGGCTTGACTCTTACTTGAAATTTCTGTTAACAAATGAACACACGCTCGTTTGAATTTTGTACTAGGATGAGGGTGTCAGATACCACTGAAAATGCACCCAATGTTTACAATGACAAGTTCAAATGATATTGACTCACTTGAAGAGAATTGACTCAGTTGAGGAGAATTGACTTACTTTACCTCCTATAAATTCACAAGTTGGGTGTCGGTTTTGACCGAAAATGCACCTTTACAATTCAACTCAATTTCATTTGAATTTGTTTACAAGTTAACTTACAAATTATGATTTTTCAAGTTACACAATAACCAATTGTCGTTGAATGTTGATGTAGTCTTTTTAAATGCATGAGTTTGTAGTTGCGTTAACTTGATTGCCTTGCATGAATTTGCTTATTGATGTAGAATGTTGATGTTGCCAACTTTTATTATGTGTTGCAGTTGCACAAATGCATGTGATTGTTTGTGCTTGATTGAATGCTCATTACAGCGTCTTAATTTCAGGTGCTTTGATTAATGTTCTTGTTTCTTTCACTTGCTTTAGACTCCTTGTGTGTGTTAGCTAAGATAATTGTAGTGTCAAAACTAGACACAAAACATGCATTTTCAATCACTACACAAGGTGTACCTAATATCCCCTTATTCAATTTTAGGCGGATCTAGGACACATCAACACCACAAAAAATATGTTTTTATTAAATATTGAAGTACATCAACCTTTTATCTTTGAAACTTCTCAAAATTCCAAAACTCCTTGAAAATTTTCAAAACTGCTTGGAAGCAAATTGTCTTCAAAACTGACTCACCCACTTTCTTCAACAAAATATTAAAATCACGTCCTTAACAAATACACCTTATCACTCCATTACAAGGAAATAAGCCCTTACTTTATAAAAATCCCACTTGTCACTCCACACTAAAAAAATGCACACTTATCTCTCCATTTTTAAAAATTACACCTTCCTTTTACTTTAGAAACATAAACTAAATATGGGTCTCGAACCTTCCTTTCACTTTAGACACGTTTATTACAATGCTATACACTTTCTCACTCTATTTATAGACTTAGAAAAAAAAAAAAAACTTTTAAATTCCCATTTAAAAGAACTTTGATGAGTCGCTTTAATAAAGTGAGTTAAAAAGTGAATTCAGGTTTATGGAGGTATTTGAAAAAATAACATGCATTCACCAAAATTTGATCGAAAGCTACTGCGGCACATGAAATTCTTCACTAAAGGCGTTGCCTCTTTGACTGTTTACTGGAAATTCTTCCAAAGGATCAGGCACATCCTCCATTACAACCAATGTCGTCTTCATCATTTTCTATGATTTTTAAATTCTTGCATATCAATGTAACTGTCTCCCTTGGGATTCGCTTCTTGCATATCGCTACAAGGTCTGTGCGCTACAAGCATCTTCAAACTTGACCGGTGTACCTCAAATCTTCAAGAATAGGTCCAAGTATCTACTCGTTGAATTAGACGCTGGAAGGTTAGGATAATTCCCATGTTAAGAAACACCACCGCGAAATTCACACGCCATTTCCTATGCAATCATTAAATTGTTCGTTTGATTTCCTATAGCGTTTTTCCACTAGTAAATGCATACGACTCCAAGCTCCACGCACAATGTGTCCATGCAACAGTGTATTGAACCGGCCATACCATGCTACAATATCCTCATTCACATGCTGCTTTGTTCATACACAGAGTTGCATACACCTCCGTGCTCTAGCATTCCTCCCAAACGCAAAAGGAATTCACACAATAGGTTGCATGCGCCGTAGGTCTTTTTAGCTCTAATACCACATGTAGAATATTAAAAAAAATTAGCAGACATGAAAAAATACCAGAGAAATAGAAATGGGGGAAAAGGCTTCAACCTTACTGTATTCCTCTCATAATGCAATGTACAAAAATGATAATAGTACAAATAAATACATGAGGAAGTTTGTCTCAAGATAGTACATCTACCTTGGACACTATGGTTGAGCAAATATCTCAACCAAACACTAATCTAGGAGCCTAATTAGTTGGAGAGAATCTCTCAACCAACTAGGCCTAAACTAACTCCTAACCATGAGGAACAAACTCAATCTAGAAATGTAGGATTAAATCCAACTTTCTTGATTTTAATTAAACTAATTGTTTTGGACTTATAATTGTTTTCATCACATGAGAGTGAGGCTAACAATTAAATCCTGAAGTGTTGAATTGAAAGCTCCCAAATCATGCCTATGTATTTTAATTTGTCAACGATTCTTATTTGGTATGTCTGAAGGAAGTCATAGAACCCCTAAAAGAATTATATTTTCCTATTAAGTGGCTAAAGGTTCTTATCCTTTTGGAAACAATGCATAATTGTTTGTAATTATTCCTTTGATATTGGATCTATCAGTGCCTTATTAACCACCTCACCTACAAAACTAGGAAAATATGAAGTCATATTTAACTCTCTCTGAAATTTATTCTATCATCTTCTTTATAAATTCCCCCAAAATGGCCTGTTGATGAGAAAATTTCTCCTCAAGATGAGACACCTTCTCATGAGGAAAATTTTGTTGATAAACTACATATTGAGGGAATTGTTAATTATAATTATGAGATGTTCTAGGAGAAAAAATCTCTTCTATTTAGTAAAGGCTATGCACGAATGTTAGTGATTTGGTACGAGGAAAGACATGGGCAGTGAGGGAATTGTGGAGATTCCCTACAACTCTTTTCTCAAATGTGACATGTGAGGATGTATGCTTATTAAACAACTATATTTGAGAACAAGCACCACTTTGAAGGCAAGACTATTTTGGATATAGGCGCAGGAAGTGGTAATTTGGTAATCTAGTATGCACAAGCTGGTGCAAGGAAATTTTATGTTGTTGAAGCAACCAAAATGTTAGAACATGTATGTCCACATGTAATAAAAAATGGTGCTAGCCAAATTGTTGATGGAAATGAAGGATCTATGGAGGATGTCATGTTTCTTGAAAAGTTGATGTCAATTCTAAAGAAAAATAAATCCTAACTCGAATCCTCCATGTTAATGATGACTCTTACCAATAACATCATATGTTGTTAGACATCTTATGTAATGTCAAGTACATTTGAAGGCATAATATACAGAAAGAAAGAAGAAATGCATTTGTAAAAGCCAAAATAGTTCATGAAAGACAAGATTCCAAACCAGAAATCTTCATTCCCATAAACATATTCATTCCCATGGACAACCAGTTTCTTCATGATCTAAGCACACTTTAGAAGAAAATGAGAAAAAGAAAATCATATATATGGTATTGCTAGACTTTGTCAAAATTTACAAGAAAAATATCATCGCTATCAAAACTATCAATTTTGAATACACTAAACTAGAAGAAAATAGTTTGAGGGATCTAGACTAAACTCAAAATTTAAGATGGAGAGAGTGTGTGATTCTTCTTAGCATGATAACTATTTGTGAGGTGTTTTCAATTTTATTCTTATTCCAATATTCACTTATTATTATTAGAGTGTATCTTCTTTATTTCATCAAATAGCTATCAAAACAAAGAAACAAGAACACAATATGTTGCCATTATGCCAGGGCCAAAACCTCTCCCTCTTGGAGAGGAAAACCGGCAAAAAATTCTTCTTATTGAGATTCCAATTGACAAATACCAATAACATGGCCCTTGACCTACTAGGCCACTCCAAGACCAATACACCAATCATCTTCCTTGTCACTGATGAGATCATCATCATCATTACTATACCATGACTGCTCCTTTATCTAGATCACTGATGCACCATGACTGCTCCTTCATTTAGACCTTCATCATTATTGTGCCAATGCTACACCTTCATTGAGAACTTGATGTGCCACTGATTTTCCTTCACCGAGAATATTATAACATCAATGAGATCTCCACTTAGAGGTATATATATAGCTATACCAAAACCTTCATCTTTGTTAAGATCATGACTGTTATCATGCTCACAGAAATGCTAAGGACATGTTGTGTCTAGGATATATATAATACACTGAGATCCTTTCTCTATCAGTAATGCCGAGATTATGATTGTATATTTTTCTGTACTATGATTTTCACTGAGAGTTTAGCCATGTTCTCCTTGCACCAAGGTCAACTGCAACTATACCGAGATTGTATTACAATGACCATGTAACTAGGCCAAGATTGCAGTGAGATCACTGTAATTATCACCGAGACTCTGTACCTTCTTGTAACCATATGATATTGTAGACCTGTCTAAGATTCTTGACTATAATCATCACCGAGATTGTACCTTTCTGCACCTCCGAAGTTACAGAGGAATCTAAAATTATGTCTTCTCTTTTTTTGTGCAGACCCTGACTGGGTATATATGGTGGTTTTCCCTTGTATTTGAGCCGACAAGTCCACCAAAGAGATGTGTCTCCATATGTGAGTTGACTTCATGATAATATTCATTTTGAGGCCAACTTAATTGTTCTCTTCATCGTTTTGCTTGTAGTCTTCTTCACTAGAGGACGGTGCTTGTCTTGGAGGGTTACTTGACACTAGGTTGACCCATATTCATGCTCAAGAAGAGATATTTAACATGACTTTGATCCTTTGACTTTCCTAGACATATGAATGAGCAAGAAACTCATTCAAATAATATTTCATTTTCTTGTCAAGTACAAAGATCAAAATTACACTTACAAATATGGAACCTAGTTACACTTTTGTTCAACACCAAGCTCCCCAAGATGAAAAAATTACTTTTTATTAATGAGAATTACAAAGAAAAAGAATCCTTTTGACAGAACGAAAGGCTCTTCTTCTCCCAATGAGCTTTACAATAAGAGGTATCTTTACAAAGGTCTCCTCAAGAATCAAATAGGTCCACCTATGATTACAATTTGAAAAACACTTCAAAAGAGTAGATCAGATCCTCCTTAGCTCACACTCTCCAAATAGAGATGATTTGACAACCAAGCTTGCTCACTGTTTAGGACACAAGAGCCTTTGAAAATCTGAAATCCTAGCTCAAGAATGAGTAATGAATCTCTGCAAGAGTGATGGCTTGAAACCAGTGAAGACCCTCCTACAACAACCAAATATTAGTAGCTAAATAAATTCACACTGCATAATAAAGATTCCCTCAAAGAAAATTGTGTTTAGGTCAGCAGGTATATTGTATCCTCTTTAATATAGCTCAGAATTTCTCCAAGTATGTGACCTCAACTACTTTTTATCTTTCAACAAAGTGATGACATTCATAGCAGAGATCATTCTAGTGCAACTTTCTTTTGCTAAATATGTTGAATATCAGCCTTACAAGATGCTCAAAATGTCAATGATTATTATTCCTACAAAACAGATATTAGATCTTTGCAAAATATATTTATATCAGTGATCTAGAGGCTCTCACAGCCAGGGATGAAACAAGCTAGAGACACCCAGGAGAAAACCTGCTACCAACTCCAGAGATGAACTCAGAATTGAGTTAAATTTTAATTAAATGTTAAGTTTTCAAGGCTTGAAATACTTTAGAAAATTTTTTCAAATAATCAAGTGACCTCAGACCTTAGAGGCCTCTCACAATAGGTAAAATAATGGGTCTTTAGGCTCACAGTAAGGGTAAAAAATAGTGTAGTTTCCTCTAAGAAATTACAATGTAAACCCAACTTCAAAACATGACAAATGGTTGCCTTAAAAATTACGATAGAAATCCTTCTAAAAGTTTGGTCAATTTCTGCCAATAAAACAGGGTTGGTATATCAGATCCAATGCCAAAATCATATGTATAAATCCTCAAAAATATTGTTGAAAAACACCTGCAATGATCAAAGTTGGAAAGCAATGAAATATGGAAATGAAATGATGTCCTAGAGGCTGAAAAAGGTCTCAAAAAATATTCAAAGTGACAAGACTGATGTTCAAACCCCTATGGATGTTAAAACAAATCCTCTGAGGTAAGTGACTATGACAGAAAAACCTTCAGACTATCAAAACTATCAATTTTGAATACATTAAACTCCTAACACATCATACTTAAAATATAGGACAGAAAGTACAAAGTTGAACTCTCAAACATGCAACCTATCTAGAAAACCAATACACTATTAAAGCTCAAAAATACCTTGCTATTCACTAGCACATAGTTCAATCTCACACTCACAAGATTTGCAAAAATATTCACCTCCACTCCACCTTCTTTACAGATAAGGAAGGCTAGAGGAGGAGACAAAAGTAGCCCATCCCTATGGGCTCAAAAAGTAAAACCCCAACCTAATTCTATCTAGGGAAGTGTGCCCTCCTTTAACTAGAAGTTTCTCTAGCTCATACGCTTGAGCTAACTTTTAAAAAAAGCTCATTGAAAGGCCTATTTCTAAATCTGGAAGTCAAACTCCAAAAGAAGAAAAGCATCTCTTATAAAATTGGAATGTTAAGTCTGGCATAGTAATTATAAAACTGGAAGTGGATGAGACTAATGCATGCATGCCGAAGGCATGCATGTGCCCTCTCAATCTTTCTCCTACATATCTACAGCGCATTATGCCAGACAACTTAGTGAATTGCACCCTCATTCTCCTCATTTACACCCTCATCATGATTGTACAACAACATTTCATAGGAATCCATACTACAACACGGAATTTGTGCACTTATAAAAAGGATTTTGACTGCTTATGAACAATCCAATCTTAGAAGGAAACTGCCTAGATTGGTGGCCCATGACACTTTCAAAATTTGGGCCAGTATTTCAACTAGTTGAACCCCAAGAAGTGTGCTTCCTGGGGTATTTCTAACCTAGGATATAGGCATGTTCTTCTAGTGAAATTTCAGGTTCAAAGTATTATTTCTAATCTAGGGGAATATTCTTCTACTGAAATTTCAAGCTCAATGTATTTCTAAGTCAGTCATGATATTTCCTTCTTTCAAAAATTTACGCATCTATGGTAGATAAAGGGAGAGTCAAAAGACTCATCTCCCATATCAGGAAAGGTCGAGAAAAGGACTGTAGACGATACACCCTCACTTCTCCTAAAACATTAAGTTTTACTTCCTCTTCACATCGAACTAATATGGTCCTACAAAGGTCTTCACTGCTTGAGCTACTGCTGCAAAGGGTTCAACCCAGTAACATCGGGTTAGGATCTTCAAATCCATCTGAAATAAACAACCGAACCCCTAGTAAGACGAAGTTAAGACCTTACCACCTGCTTGAAAGGATCAACTCAACTCAATAATACTGGCACAACCAAGGCCTTAACTGACTCAAAGATTGACACTCCATTAGAAAGGGTAATCATGACCTTATTGGATTGACTTCCCTGAGAATATTTTAGGGGTTAATATTCACCATTTGGCTAGCTTTTACAAATTCATCCCAAAAAATTTTCCAATTCAAAACAAATATTGGCCCAAATGTCTATAGTATCAAATTATTTTGCCAACATTTTTCTATAAAATAGATAGAATCTTTAAAATATTAATGAAAATTACAAAATCCTTGCCGACTATCAACACTTCACACTTTTAGAAACATAAAGATAAGCTAAACTTTATACACTTACGAGAAAATTATGATTCATTAAGAAATTGGCATTTGGTGATAGGAGACAGAGAAGCAAGTCTTTGTGATTGTTTCCTTTGTGAGAATGAAACATTGTTCGATGATGGTGTCACAGGCGACAGGAATTCAAAGCTAATGGTATCAGAGCCAAGGGAAGATCCAAAATTTGCCCAATATTTTGGTACCATTCCTAATGGAATTTTTATACCTGCCGACTTAGAGATTTTCTAATACCATGAAAAACAAAATTTAGAGAATGGCAGGGACATTTTTCACTTTGAAAATCATAACAGCTAAAGCAAAAAAAAATTTAGACCATCAAAACTATCAATTTTGAATACACTTAACTCCTAACACATCATACTGAAAATATAAGACCAACCTGCAACCTACCTTTCATTAAATCTAGAAAACCAGTACACTAATAAAGCTCAAAAAATACCCCGCTAGTCACTAGCACATAACTCAACCTCACACTCACAAAATTTGCAAAAATATTCACCTCCACCCCACCTTCTTTATATATGAGGAAGGCTAGATGAGGAGACAAAAGTAGCCCATTCCTTTCAGCACCAAAATTAAAACCCCAACCTAATTCTATCTAGGGAAGTGTGCCCTCCTTTAACTGGAAGTTTCTCTAGCTCATGTGCTTGAGCTAACTTTCAAAAAAAAAATCTCATTGAAAAACATATTTCTAAATCTGGAAGTAAAACTCCAAAAGAAGAAAAACATTTATTATAAAATTGGAATGCTAAATCTGGCACAGTAATTATAAAACTGGAAGTGGGTGAGACTGATGCATGCATGTTGGAGGCATGCATGTGCCCTCTCAATCTTTCTCCTACCTAACTGCAGTGTAGTATGCCATACAACTTAGTGAATTGCACCCTCATTCTCCTCAGATACACACTCATCATGACTATACAACAACCCAGCACAGGAATCCATACTACAACATGGAATTTGTGCACTTATAAAAAGGATTTGACCACTTATGAACAATGAACCAATCTTAGAAGGAAACTGCCTAGATTGGTGAGCCATGACACTTTCAAAACTTGGGCCAGTATTTCAACTAGTTGAACCCCAAGAAGTGTGCTTCTTGGGGTATTTCTAACCTAGGATATGGGCATGTTCTTCTACTAAAATTTCAGGCTCAAAGTATTTCTAAGTTAGCCATGATCTTTCCTTCTTTCAAAAATCTACGCATCTATGGTAGATAAAGGGAGAGTCAAAAGACTCATCTCCCAAAAGGAAAGGTCGAGAAAGTGACTGTAGAAGATACACCCTCACTTCTACTAAAACCTTAAGTTTTACTTCCTCTTCACATTGAACTAATAAGGTCCTAAAAAGGTATTCACTGCTTGAGATACTGCAGCAAAGGGTTCAACCCAGTAACATCGGGTTAGGATCTTCAAAGCCATCTGAAATAAACAACCAAACCCCTAGTAAGACGGAGTTAAGACCTTACCACCTACTTGAAAGGACCAACTCAACTCAATAACACTGACACAACTAGGTCCTTAACTGACTTAAAGATTGACCCTCCATTAGAAATGGTTAATCATGACCTTATTGGATTGACTTCCTTGAGAAAATTTCAAGGGTTAATATTCACCATTTGGCTAGCTTTTACAAATTCATCCCAAAAAATTAGCCAATTCAAAACAAATATTGGCCCAAATGTCTATAGTATCAAATTATTTTGCCTGCACTTTTCTATAAAAAAGACAGAATCTTTAAAATATTAATGAAAATTACAAAATCCTTGCAGAATATCAATACTTCACACTTTGAGAAACAGAAAGATAAGCTAAACTTTTACAATTTCAAGCAAATTATGATTCATTAAAAAAAATTCCCTCTTGCGCAAGGCCTTACCAAAGCTATGATCATGCAATCTGGTTTTGATTCCTTAGTCTGCCAAGATTTCAACATATTTCGTCCTGAAGTAGGAATGGGGAAATAGGACCAGCATTATCCATACCCAATGGAAGCTAAACTACTCCCTGATTAATTTGAAAAACTCTAGTTTCTGACAACAAAGAATGGTTATCGATTCAATGCAGATCGAACTTGAATTGTTGTCCCCAGGAACAAAAACTTGAAGTATTCTCAACCTTGATTGTGAAGTTGGGCTATTATTTTGATGTGACTGGTGAGTAGGCTAACCCATTACAAGTCGATGTTCTAATGGATCTTGACTACTTTGCAGCAAAGATGATGTCTCAGTGGAAGTATCTCTGATATTTCAAGACAAAATACCTGATTACAGAAGAGAAGATGGATGGTTCTCTTTAGACTCCTACATTAAGAAAAATATCATTATCATAAATCCTTTATCTTTACATGTTAAGGAAAACACTAAAAAAGAAACAATGAAAAAAGAAAATGGGTAATAATTTGTCATCAAACTAATTAGATCAAAAAAGAGAGCAGGGAGAAAGGAAGCATACCCTTCTAGGAGGTTGTCTCTCCTTCTCACTCATAATAGGTCTATCCACATGAGACAATGATTCATGCATATGCCAATCACTGTTAGGAGTCTCTCTCTCTAAGCTTGACCACTTCTTTGGGTCACCAGGAAAAAAATCATCTTTCCTTGAGTTATCACTTCCTCTTCCATGATTTTCCAATCTTGGGCTCATATCTTCCCACAAGTATTCTTCTTCCCCATAATTTCGCCAACTTCTAAACACCATTCTATTTCCTATTATATCAATTTCCTGAGGTGGTTGTACAAGTGAAAGTAGTCCACACAGAGATCTCTCACCCTTGTAATTTCCATAAATGTCAAGGTAAAAGCACGAATTGTTAAAATAAATATCAAGCTTCACAATAGAGCACTTCATCATAAGAAATAGAGTAAGAAAAAAAACATTCAAATAATGCGGGAATGAAATTATAATTCTTTCCTTAACTAATGTTAAATGGCATTGACAACCAATATTTTTTCTTGATGCAAGTTAATTTAAACAAATTTCAGATAACAAAAATTGCAAGTGGCATCCAACAACAAGCCTTGTTAAGCATGAAGTAAATGATCTCTATGTTACACCAAGTTTTGATGATGGGGTGCTGGTTTGACAACTTTTGGACACATCTAGTAGTTACCCCCAGTTTCCAAGGGCGAAGAGGGCTCTCTCTCTCTCTCTCTCTCTCTCTCTCTCTCTCTGATATTACTGATTGTCAATTGAGTCTAGCCCAAGTTGTTGCGATGGAAAATTATCCTTCCCCCCACTTTTTATTCCCGTAAGTGACCTGTTGACTTCATAATATGTATTATTGTAACAACTTTGAGCCTTGTTGTTGACCTGGCTTTGGTTTCTAAGAAACATAGGGATTACCTTGCCGACCATGTTGGGAATGAGGGTAAGTGCCCCCAGGTTTTGCCTAGGATACATTATCAAGAATATATCTATATCTAGATATATGTGTGTGTGTGTGTGTGTGTGTGTGTGTGTGTGTGTGTGTGTGTGTGTATGTATATCCTTGGAATGAGGGTAAGTGCCTCAAGGTTTTACCTAGGATGTATTACCTGGAAAATAAATAAATAAAAATTACACACACGAGGAATTAAAGATGTAAAATTCTACATAAAAATGTTAAATACTGAAATTAGATAAAAGAAAATTTGTTGATATTCACAAGAGATAGAAAAATAATAGATCAGAACCAACACAAAATCCAAATTCCATAATAAAGAGGAACATACACTAGCACTTGGGCAGCAGAAATCTTAAAGAGAAATTGCCAAGATGGATGCATCCTTAAAGAGAGAGTGAGCCCAAGAACAACAAAGATAGACAGAAATAAACACAAGTACAAGAGAGTGAAACACTTGACAGGTGTCATCAGGTAAAATACTTTATTAAGAAGGAAAGGTAATGACATAAGGATTAATCCCAAATGAGAGTTGTGTATTTACAATTTCATGTTGCCCCAAAACACATGATTTACTACCACTTAGACTGCCCAGAAAATTGCTTGTTCATATAATGCATGTACATATATGTTAATGAGTAGAAGATACACCTTCCTCCCCACGTGAATTAGAAATTTAACTGAAAACACATGCATGGCTCTAGAAAAATGAGTTGTAATGCAACATCATCTCGCAACATCTTGCATAAGTCATCCTCAATATAGCGTTTTCATTGCTTGTTAAGTTTCATGATTACTTCACCAAATGTTACTGATTAGTTATGGGTTGTTCCTCTTTCCAAACAAGGTAACCACATCCCGCTATTTATAGTTGAATGTTGTGTTTGGGTACATGTATATCCCTACATATATCCTGCCCTGCACCTCCTAAGTACTAAAACAACAACTCCACACCTAACTAAGCATTTATTTTTATTTCATTAAATGCATGATCCACCCTTTGCTAGAAATATCACACCATGCATAGGTTAATTCACTGGAGATAAGACAAAACTATTCTAGGCACTGCAACCAACCTATTAGAAATCTACAATAGGAACATCATTGTACTCATTCAAAGAATAATACCTATGGAAGCTTCCACCAATATATATAAATATGTATTATTCTAAGTATGCATAGGTCAGCCCCACATAATGACCAAAGAAGTTGGCTGCAGAATAATGACAAAAAGGTCAGCTCCAAAATAATAACAAACAGGTCTAGCCCATCACACCATGGAAATTCAAGACCACCCTTTGATAAAGATACTTCAAGGTTTTCTTCGGTTGACATAAATTTGACAAAGTAAATATTTTCATTTGTGAGCCTTCAACCATCTTTCATTTGGGCAATTTTCGTCATTAAATCTAGACTGCACATTTCTTTGTTTTTAGCCTTGTAAAAGTCTCTATTGTAGGTAGTCTTCATAACTAAGTTTTACCACAGTAGAGATGCAATCCATTTTCAATCTCTTATTTTCAATAGGTATTTTTGAATAATCAAGAGCGCGTACTTCATTCAGTGCCTTAACAAGCATTTCAATTAGACATTTGATTGCCATGTGTGCTAGAAAGGTGCTTCTGTCTGAATTTTCTATAGTTGGTTGTGTGCCTACATCTATCAAACACATCTCTGAATATGCCTACAAAAACAATAATGATTTTGGTTAAAATCAAGTAAAATGTTTCAAGCCGTAAATTTGAAATTGGTTGAACATAAACATCCAGGGGAATATTTTCCCACCCGGATTAGAACTCTTCCCATAGGCATGGTATCAAAAAAGGTCATGGGCACCCTGAACAATGAATATTGAATTGATCATTCCAGGGAAAAGGGCGTTTGAAGCTCGCAAGCTAAAAGAAACAACAAACTGAGCCCTTGTATAGACAAAAGCTCCACTACATAATGAAACATTTGCATATGTTCCTGTCAAAAAGAGCACCATCAATATTTGGATTTAGGATTGCTGATGCAAGCCAATAGTTTGATGATCTTTGGACAATAGTAAAAGT
The DNA here is from genome assembly GCA_000404065.3 of Pinus taeda. NCBI lineage: Eukaryota > Viridiplantae > Streptophyta > Pinopsida > Pinales > Pinaceae > Pinus > Pinus taeda. Next base: position 33,460 of record APFE030513340.1, read on the forward strand.
TCATTTTGATAGTACAATGCAGAGGAAGAGTAATGCCCTTCCTGCTACACGAATGAAATCACAATATGGTTGTCATATTACACCTCCCATTTCCTTCTCTTCTTCTGCAATTAACTGTCTCATGTTTCAAGAAATATCTTCTACACTTTCTTCTCTAATCAGTGCATTTGCACTCTGCATCCTCAGAAATTCTAATGGGCTCATATGAGTTTGTTGAGATCAAAATGAAGCAGGATAATTTGTTAGGTAATCAGAAAATTGGTTAAGAAATATGGATATTCAATCTAAGGGAAATGACAGCTAGAATCATAAACTAACTACCAAACAGGCAGAGAGGACTGGAAAAGGAAGCTCCATATTGCTATAGGTGATATTATGACAGTTATATTCAAAGGTGAGATGGAACCAACAATAAATGAGTACATTCAAATAATTCAAGTAAAAAAATGTAAATATCTTCAATGCTCAGATCTGTGTGTCCTGAAGGTATAAAGATCACTTTCAAGACACGACGTTGGGTAGAGTGATCCTTTGAAGTTTGAAACTCCAGCCCATAGGGCTCCAGATTGAAAAAATATTTTAAGGGGGACACGGATGAGGTACAAGAGACAATAGGCAGCAATAACATTATAAATCAACGCTTCAGATAGCAAAGGACCACACTATCTACAACTCTTTATGATAACATTAGCATATATATCCTTAAGGCAAGTTTGGGTGCCAAGTTTGAACCTCACTTGAAAAAAGAACATTTTGCGCCAACCATTTCACTGAGAAGGAAATCATGGAAAATTCATTCCCCCATTGCAACAACAACACAAGTCTTAGATTTGGTTTATCTCTCATGCTGAAGGCTCGCTGCAAATGCCCATCTAATCACATAACCCAAACTCCTTCAGATTAGAAAAGAATACTGGAGAGCCATTTTAAAACAATCATGAAAGGACAAAGAAATAGATTATCCAGACATCCTTTCATTGTCTTTGCCTACATGGTTTAGCAAAACACTAATTATCGAAATGGTGCACCTGAGGCCTCCCAAGGCCATAACAAGAACCCTCCAAGTCCTCAACATAATAGCTCCAACATTAAGTCATACATTGAGATATCCCAACAGCTCTAGCTCTATGTCAAAAGTTGAGATGTCCCAACTGGACAAAAATGAGAAACCATTGCATGAGATCCATAGACAATTGATGATTCAATGAGGCAAGTTCTATGCCACCTGAACAACGTTAGACAAATATCATCTCAAAGTCAAGATAAAACTATCACCAAATGGAGTGCCATCTAGACCACCCTAGGACAGATGAAGCATGACCACAATCCCTAATAAATGGCATTAAGTGGCGAGGACAGATGGAATTGAGCAGGTTCAAGTTTGGGCATGCATTACATAGATTGATAATGATAAGTTGTACCAAAGACAAGGTAGCAGTGCTCAAATAGATCAGAGGGAGATAAACATATATAGGAGGCCAACGTAGATATTTTTAGAGGATGATAAGGTCATTGGAACTGTATTCCATATATAGGAACTAGCAGAGGCAATGTTTAACATATACATGTAAGCAATTGACATATAATGACAAATAAAAATAATGATGTCTAAGGTCCTAGTTGAAAGGATCAAACTGCAGCAAGAGATTTTGATGTCTATAGATTCCATACAGCTACAAGTGTAGAATTTGGACAACAAGGTCACTCAACCCAAAAAATAAGTAGCTAATCGAGGCTCAAAATGTCTCGAGAAGAGGATAAACCAATGAATGCTAGTGATGTCACAATATATGATTAGGCATGCACAGTATTTTCTTTTTTTGATATACTTCTATTTCATAGTATAAATGATATCTAAACTAGTATAGTTATGATGGATAGAACAAACTCTGGTTATGAGAACAATTTGGAAGCTATTTATTTTAGTTTAGCATCTATGTTAAATAAATCAAAGTTCAGCTATAACAAAATTCCGTAAGCTATGTTCTCTTGGACCAAAAGACTTGGTTAGTTTCCCTAGTACAAGAGTAGTAGACACACATGTACTTTTTCTCACCATTGGATTAATATACAATATCAAAAAGGAACTTGCACCCTTAAAAAACACAATAAATAAAAAATAGTCAAGATAAAATTCTATAAAATATACTCTTATATTATGGATCAAGGGACCACGATAGAAGACTAGAAGGCAGAGAAATAAGACCATCTCAAGAAGTAAGAAAATATGGCAAACTTGTCCACTTTTTTGCACATTTTGGTATGGATCATAGGCTCTCAAGTTCTAAGCACATATTCTTTAGCTTCCCATCATACCAAAAACCACATAGAGGATCATGGCATTTTTCAGGGTACTACCTTTAGACAAGGGCACAACGAGAAAAATTGATACCATTTCATATCTAAATTCACCCCACCACATGAGATCTCAACAGAAAAATCGTCTCAGACTAGTCCTTGGGAGACGGACTAGGTCCTCTAGACCTCAGTAGTGCGTGAACTTCCCCAGACAACAATTTAGTGGACAGTCTGCACCTCCCACTGGCCCTTCATCGGGTCAACAAACTTTGTGGAGCTATTTTCAGTGTTCTTCAATCAACCTTGGATGTTAGGAGAGATGGGTCTGATCCTCAGACCCATTAGCCTCTGGATCTTCTCCGTCAAGGCATTCCATACATTGTATCTTTTATGTTCCTGCATTGTACATTTTAAATTCATGCATTGTATTTTTTATAGGAGACTGTTTGGTTCTCCCGCATTGTATGGACATCATTGTACTCAACAGTCCCTTTGACCTACTTTGTGGTCATTAGTTGGACATAAATATAATTATCTTATCTTATCTTATTTGCCTGCAGTATCCCATTTTACTAGTGTTCCAAATTATCCTGTAAGTATCTAGCAATTGAAAATTAAGCACTTTAATATTTTGGAAGGTTGTAAGGAGTGGACTAAGCCCTTCCTATTGCATTTTTCCTTCAAATACTCATCGATAGTACTATATATGCTTTCCTACAAGTTGACTCCAAAATTCTAACTGTCATGCTCTAATTGGCAAATGGATCCATTTAGCTCTAACCAAACATTTTTTTATCGAATTGATTAGTTTCTAACTTGCTATACATGTACCCCGAATGGATATTTATAGAGTTTTTCTAGTGGTGTTATGTATAATACTATAATGTTATTTACTTGCATTGCTGGTTCTTTAATTCTTGACTATAATGTTAATATAATCCACGTTACAAAAACTATTGAAAGCACAGGTTGTAAGGTTAATAATTTGGTTTTGTTTCAAATAAAAAAGAAAATTAGATAAGTGACTTGGACATGTATAAGAGATATAATGGATCATGAGAACACAACTGGGATTTTCTGCAAGTAAAATTCGTGAGTTGTGAACACAATTGTCTTTGAATGATTTGGAAACAATTACTGCATAGCCATTCCAGACTGTTGTTCCTAATTCAAATTACAACTCAACTTCCCTGTTAATTCTCATACACATCCCTCCATTTTATTAAATTTGAATATATAATACACAAATTTTTAATTCTATGAACCAAACTATAGAGCTACAAATCTGAAAACCATCTATACAGTTCTCAAAATAGTAGATTGTATAAACTCAAAATTCTGATTTGTATATTCAAAGGTATAGACACCGCATAATACGAAAAATTAGAACACAGTAG
>APFE030513342.1:0-14601 GCA_000404065.3 Pinus taeda
TATAAGTAGAGTCATGCCCAAGGAGCAGATTATAATATAAAGGTCATCGGACTACCATTACGTTCAGATACACGGTTTTCCCTCTCAAAGTTATAGGCAAAATTGGAAGGATCCCTAATGGTTGACTTGTTCCTTTGTCAAAGCCTATTAGGTTTCACATCTCAGGTAGAAGCGATGGCGAACCAAGGGCTTTCCAAGTAGTTCAGGAAAGGATACTCATAGAATCCCCTTCATCTATGATGGTACCGACCATGATCATTCTGTAAGCTTGTACAATGATTTGAAATGGTACATCTCGATGATAGTGGTCCTCTTTGCAAATGACACATGGATATTTGGGTTTGGATGGTGCAATGTGTGGATTTTCATTAGATGATGCACGGTTACCCCTTTTTTCCTTTGGCTCCTTCTTTTTCTTCCCCTTCTCCTTCTCCTTTCTTCTTCTTCTCAGTTACTTGGTTTTTAGCTTTACCATTTTCACTAAGTGAAGAGGAAGGAGGGCAGGGAGAAACAAGTGAAGCAGAAGGTTGGGGGGTAACTCTAGTATTATTTAGTTGTTGACTTGATTGCTCAGGAATCGTGGTGTTTTGAACGACAGAGGTCGAGAAGAGCCATATTGGAAAGCTGATTGTCAGTCCTGGGAGGGACAATGTGGCCATATGAGGTGCACCGACATCTCCCCAAGAGGAGAACGGACTAGGATTTCCTCGAAGCGGAAATACTTGGTTAGTGGACTCCATTTTCCTCAACCTAAGATGAGTAAGGGAATAGTGACGTTATTCTGATTAAAATAAATTTTATGACGCTTTGACACAACTTGCTTTTTCAATTTTTAAGAGTCAACAAAAATCTAAAGATGACTCTATTTGCCTACGATTTTTAATGAGCTTGAAGTGACAAGTGTTGAGAGGGACATTCTCACTTAAGGAGTCTATAAAGGAATGAAAGAGACTACTCTGGAAATCTAGACAGAGGGATTACCAAACCAATTGCAAAACTGTAGAATACTTTTTACGGTACGGAAATCAATCTTCCTGAATGTTGTGTTCTGTGCATTGTGATCAATAGGGTAGTAGACACGGATTCCTAAGGATAAAGGATATAGCCTATTATGGTCTCCCAATATATATTCAATGGTATGTGGGAGCACAAGCTCATATTGGCACTTGCCATATCAAAGAGGAGGAATCACCCAACCTACAATGAAAGCGATAGTTACAAGGCTTTACGATGCCATAATACATCTCTAGCCTAGTCTTCTAAATGTTGTGCGTTAGGTTCCAAACTGTTTTTATGTTCATTGAATTTATTTTTCAGTTGATCTTTCTTAAGACGTTTTCCTTTGAGTTTCATCGCATGATGTAGATATACAATTCCAAAAATGCAATCTAAGATGATAAGGAGTCATTTAATCTTCTTTTTCCAACGAAAATCCTAGCTACTAAGGAAAGAGAAGCGAGATTCTTTCAACATACAGCAGAGAGCACACACTAGATGCACTTTCCTAAATCAAAATCAACAAGCAGTATAAATGAAAATGCACATGCATGTATTTGTTTTCACTTTCGTAATGTGTGAATGACCAAAAGAATGCTAAGTATAAATCTGAATCGTTTCAAGTGAGAGTACTAACGATTTTCCCTTCAAAAGACGAAAGGAAGATAATGAAGACACTATGCGATTCTGAATTGAAAATTGTTTTCGACACTTGAAAAACTATTAATTCAAATCAAATACAAGAGTAATAGTGTAATTGACCATCAAGAATAGTAGGATTCTTTTCCTTGACTGAAAACGACACTTGCGACACTTCCAAATAAAAAGACGACAGTTTGATTACACTACTTCTTTGTAAAGGAGGACCGTAAATGGCGAACAATACATAAAAACATTTACAGTTCTTTGTACAATGGAGGCTGAATGATGCAAAGGAAGGGAGTTTCCACAGTGGTATACTAGCCACAGACAATAAACTCCTGACTGAAGAGAGTGAACAAAAAACCAAAATCTGGAAGCAAAAGAAGTCTGATCTGATCATCACACCTATAACACAGGGAAAGAGCGATGCATCTCACCTACTGCACACGCGAGGTCTGATGCATCCAGATTCCCAAGAGGAGAAGGTGCGATGGTCCAGGGACGAGACTTAAACTTGGTTCTTCGTTACAGTTTGCAGCTTAGTTCAGGGATTTAAGCCAAGATAATGATAGTTAGTAAATGCAAATTACAGGGGCTGATCTAATGAGGCTACTTTAGCCACCACAAGGGAAATTAGGATGTTTGCAAATCAATTGTTCAGTTTATAAACAAAACACGGAGATAGACTAAAGCAGCATTGATCTACTTTGCACTAATGTAGTTCGAAGGCTAGCTGGCTTGACTTTAGGCTCCGTCTGTCATTTATAAAGTAAGAAAATATAGAAAAGCAAAAAATATATCCGCTCCCCAAGAGAGTCACCATTTTGTTATCTAGAAATCTAGCGTCTATGCAAAGCTTCTAGTCCCACTAAGATGGGTAGCTATCTTAGAAACAAACAGATTAAAGTTACTTTCATTTTCAGAAGTAGATAGGAGAGGAGCAAAGAATACCAACCTCAATCTTTCATTTGTTTCCCTGCTTGTTCCTTCTCCCCTCCGACGGATCTTTGTCACTCCTTCCTTGATTACTCCGTTTCAAAGAATACTTGTAAAGTAAAAGTAGCATAATACCTTCAAAGTGTAGAGATCTACAATCATAAACAATATAGGACCAGATATATATTGACCACACAAATGCATATATTATCAGACATATTAGAATGTGGAGGAAAACGCGAATAGCTTTATTGATATAAAGATTACAAGAGAGGATTACAAACCATTGATCTAACCCAGTGTCATCCTCCCAGCATGAAGGCCCTTCTTCACCTCATGAAAAGATTAGATCACCCAACACTATGATGTTCCAACAGGAAACCAACAACACTTCCTTACAAGATACGAGGTTCCAGCCTTTGGATCTCTGGGATGAGGGATCCATATATAGATGATTGCAGGGGGGTGAGTCAACTTCTTGGATTTTGATTAGTGTCTTCTCTGTGATAGTTCTTGATTCCACTTGGAGATTCATGATCTCTTACTCATCCCTCAGCAAATTCAGAGAGGCAAGTGTCACAGGAGAAGTTTCTGGATTCCATGATCATCCACCTCACAAACTGTCTCCACTATTTGTCTACTCTCGCCCATCGCACCCTATAGAAGGGCTTTTCAGTATGCATCACACTTTTTGCATGTGGCAGGTGAGATGCATTGCACCCTTTGCACTGAGGAGTCTGCATGGTCTAGTTTTGACCAATTTTGAGCAGTTTTCTATGGAGAACTTCTAGGAGATGATGTAATCAGCTGACCTTGTTCCTTTAGGGTATGAAACAAGACTTTTAGGGACTTAGAAGCCCTTGGTTTATGGACATATATGATTGGAGTTGCAGTACGAAAATATGTCTATAACCGCTACCCATGGGGCGACGCATTGCCTTCCAACAGCTACTCTCGAAATGCTACACCGTTTAAGGTACAAGCTAATTTTGAAATCCCCATATTCGAGGGTCAGATGACACAGATGTTGTCGATAAGTGGTTAAATATGCTAGAGGGTTATTTTTCTGTTCATGAATTTTCGAGTCGGGAAAAGATTATTTTTCACTCTTCTCAAAGCAGCCCCCCACGTCAAGGACTCGTGGGAAACCTACTGCGAGTAGATGGATGAAAGTATAGGCTCACAATGTTCCACCACACCCACTTGGAATTCATTCTAGGGTGCCATCAAGGAGCAGTACTACCTTGTCGAAAGCTATGAGATTAATACATAAAGTGGACCATGCTATAGTAGGGAAGGGACCAAGACGTGCTAGAGTTTACCAATATTTTCCATACCCTTTGCACAAAGTTGGGTATCAAGGATTCAAAGGAGCATTTGGTACTCAAATACCACGGATGCCTCCACAAGTACATCGAGGAAGAAATAGAATTCCTAAACATCTCCTCGCTCAGCATACTAATATGCCATCAAGGTTGAGAAAAAGTTTAAAGAGAGCAAGTGAGAGTTTGGATCTTGGAATCTGAAGCAAGGGAAAGGTTCCCCCAAACCGTAGAACAAAGGACAAAGCCAAGGTAGAGTAGCCCAAGACAACCCAACAAAGCTGCAAGAAAATAACAACGTCGTGAAGCCAAAAAAGGATAGGAGAAAGTGGTGTGAGTTCCATAAGAGTTCCACTCACAACACAAGTGAGTGATGGACCAAGCAGTCACTCATGGTCGAGCTAAGGGTTTTAGAATCAGATGCATGTTCTAACTCTGGGTGAGAACCCGACAAGGGGAATGAAAAAGGGAAGCAGATTATTGATGCAGAGCCCAATGCCACCGTTACCAACACAAAGATACAGAATGAAGAACGTGAAGATCCAGAGGAGGAGGAGCATATCTTCCACTCTGAGATGTGGGTAAAGGGCTCCCTGCTACAGTTCATTGTTGATAGCGAGAGCCGAAAGAACCTCACTTCGGTAGGGGTCGTGAAGTGGCTGGGCTTACTGACCATAGCACATCCACAACCATACACCATCGGGTGGCTTCACTAAGGACGGGATCTTCGTGTGAGCCAACATTGTCACCTTCCATACAGCATCAAGCCCTTCATGGATAAGGTATTATGTGAGATTTATCCCCTTGAAGTTTGTGATGTATTATTAAGACAACCATACTTGTGGAAGTGACATGTTGTGTATGAATGAAGGCCTCGTGCTGTTATTGTTACTTTGGGAAATAAGTTGTACAAGATACCAGAGGTAGCACCACCTACCACCATCTCTTTGGTTACTGCAAAACAATGCAATAAGCTCATTTCCAAAACCGGTAAATCTATTTTCTTGATGATACGCCCTCAAGGAAAGAAGAATACGGTGGCCACGAGCTCTAGATAAGGCCCCTTTGCACGAAAAATACAGATGGAAAAGGTCGCGGAGAAGTACAACGACATCTTCGCCTCCCCCGCAGGGGTTCCTTTGCACTGTGAGGTCAAGAACTCCATCGATCTGACCCAAGGTGCACCGATGCCCAATGGACCAATCTATTGGTGCTCCATTCTAGAGAACGATGAAATCAAGAGGTAGATTTAGGAGCTGCTACAGAAAGGTCACCTCCGTTCGAGTTCATCGCCGTGTGGGAGCCAGATCCTATTGGTACAGAATAAGGATGGGACTTAGAGACTTTGTATTAACTATCGGGTGCTGAACAAGATCACTGACTATAATAGGTAGCCAATCCCACAGATTGATGACCTCCTAGACCAACTAAAGGGGGAAAAATATTTAACAAGATTGGTTTGAGGTCATGATATCACCAAGTACCAATCAAACCCTCTCATGTGTGGAAGACTGCCTTTAAATCCAAGGAGTGCCTTTTTGAATGGTTGGTTATGCCTTTGAGATTGACGAATGCTCCTCCAACCTTCATGAGGCTAATGGATGACATTTGTGGCCATTCACCAACTCATTTGTAGTGGTATACTTGGATAACATCCTCATCTTCAGCGAGAGTGGGGAATAACGCCTCCACCACATCCGACAGGTTCTCCAAACACTACAGAAACACAAGTTATGTGCCAATTTGGAGAAATGTAATTTTGGCATGACCCAGGTTCAGTATCTTGAATACAGTGTTGATGAATAGGGGGTGCATGTGGATCTAGACAAGATCCAATTCATTCGGGATTGGCCATCTCCAACCACTCTCACAGAGCTCTGCAGCTTTCTAGATCTTGCTAACTTCTACCGCAAGTTCGTGTTAGGAATTTCTCATATCACTTGGCCCTTGAGTCAAGTCAGCAAGGGAGGAGTGCAAACAAAATTGTTTCGGTCTGAATCTCAACTGAAGGCATTCACAAATTTGAAATATCGCCTATCCTCGACACCAGTGCTCACATTACCACACCTGCAGCAACCATTTGAGGTCGAGATAGATGCCTTTGACTATGATATTGGGGTAGTCCTTACCCAACACGGACATCGAGTGGAATATCATAGTGAGACACTTTGAGACACAATCGATAATTATCCCACTTATTACGAAGAGATGTCTTCCGTTGTGAAGGCCTCCCAACAATGGAAGCATTACATTTTGGGGAAGGAAACGGTCATCCACACAAACCACCGACCCTTATAGTTCATACAGACCCAAGGGAAATTACAGAATGATCACCATGAGAAGTGGTCCACATACTTGCAACAATTCTATTTGAATATCAAGTATAAGAAGGGCAGCACCAATAATGTTGCAGATTTCCTCATTTGACCACCGATCATGGAATTAACCACCGTGACCTCTCATTTGCAACTTCTCTACATAAGCAACCCAGAATTTGGCCACAAACACCAGACACTATTGGAAAGTCAGCATGTTCCAGATTTTCACCTCCAAGATGCCCTGTTATGCCACTTGGGTCACCTTTGTTTTCCTTCAAGTGAGCGTGTCAAGATGATTTGGGAAGCACACTATAGTTGGGTTGCTCAGCATTTCGAGCTCGAGAAAATAGTGGGGGTAATTCAGAAGTATTTCTATTGGCTCAATCTTGGACACAATGTCGAGAAGTACATCACATCATGCACTGCCTATGCCATTGTCAAACTGACCATCAAGAAGCCACGCCTCTATACCCTTCTACCTACCCCTAGTCGACCTTGGGAATCCATCTCCGTGGATTACATGTGAGGCCTTCCTTCCACTAAGCATGGAAATGACTATGTTTTTGTGGTCGTCAACAAGTTCTCGAAGATGGCCATTATGGCGGCCTGCAACAAGAATATCATAGTACAAGCCACTACTAAACTATTCTTTAAGCAAGTGTGGGTACACTTTGGGATGCCATAGTCTATTATATTAGATTGGGATAGCAAGTTCCTCAGTACATTTTCGTCAAGTCTCTCGTCAATCCTGGAGACCAAACTCACTAAGTCCACAACCTTCCATCCTCAAACTGATGGCTAGACAGAGGTTGTCAACATGATGATCATACACATTCTGCGCAAGTACAACTCAAAGCATCCATTCACATGAGATGAGAGCCTCCCCTATGTTTAACATAGCTACAACCGGGGTCTCCACAGCTCGACTAGCCACAACCCTTTTTAGGTGGGCTTGGGATTCCAACTACTATGTCCCATTGAGGTGGCCATGCCATTTGTAGCTACTCATGCAGATTCGGCTCATGTCGAGTCCGAAGCAGATAAGGCAAACAAATTCATTGAGAACATCCAACATATTCGGGAGCAAGTCCATGACATTTTGGAGAAATCAAATGCCAAGTACAAGCAGCGACATGATCAACATCGGGTGCCACACAAGTTTCAGGTGGGCGACAAAGTCTAGTTGCATTTGTAAAAGGAATGCCTTACCAAAGCCTATCAAAAACTTAGACCACACTGAGATGGTCCTTACACCATTGCCAAGGTTGTGGCAGACAAGGCATTTGAGCTCAGCATTCCCCCATTCCTTGGCCTGCACCTAGTGTTCAATGTTGACTGCCTTCGGCGATACTTTCCACCATTACTAAACACATCTCACATTGTAGAACAACTCACACCCCGAGAGTTGAATGCAGATTGCATGGAATAAGCTCCAATGGATCGGATCATGGACACATAGATCAAGCACACTCACGAGCGGAATATCCAACTATATAAAGTTGTCAAAGTAGGGCAACTCCTTGACCAGGGAGAAAGTTCAGTAGAAGTTTCCTCATCTCATGGAGGAACTCAACGTAATATGGGACCATGGCTTCCTAAGGGGGGAGGAATGATTTCGGTGGATATTGGTGGCCACTCGCCATGTCCACTTGGACCCCCACCATTGTTTCTTTGAGCTTTTCAGTTTCCTTAATTGTAGCATAGTTTACTATTTTTAGCATTTTTTCGAGTCATGAACTTCGAGAGCCATTTTGAGGCCCTAAACGACGTCTTTTGGGGAAAAAGGGAGCAACATGGGACCATGGATTCATGTTTCTCTTCACAAAGTCGTAGTTCTGAGATAGATCTTTTTAACGAGATATTATTTGCATCAAACAGAGATCATATGGAAACGTTACAATCCTGAGAAGTTGATGTACCAATTTACCCAAATGGGGCCCACACTTTGGTGTTTCATCTTCTAATGTTAGGTTTTTGGATGTTTAGGGTTTTCCATTGTTTCTCAAAAATAAATAGGCCTTCTAGCCTCATTTTACCATAGTTCAGAGGCATGTAGCCACCACATATCTTCTGAGAGATAAGCTACCATCGCCCTAGCTGGTTTATTTCCATTTCCATTTGTAAGCATATTTTAGTGTTTTACATTAATAAAATGAAGTATTATTTTCGCTACATCTATGTGTTTATGGTTATCTCTGTAATTTGTTGCATTCCTATTTAAATCTAGATCACCTTGTTTAAGCTGACCTTCCTTGTCTTGACACCTTAGCTCTGATACCATGTTGAGAAATTTTGGGGAAAAAACATAAGGTTATTTATCTCTTTGATAAACATTTGTCATGTACTTTTACTTGACCTAATTAGCTTCTTATTTCAGTTGTTATTATTAGAGCTTTTATTCATCAAACAACTACCAAACCATAATGAACAATAATACAAAGGACAAAATATATAGGCTATCATCGAGGGCCAAAACCTCTCCAACTTTGAGACGAAAACCCACAAGGGTTCTTCTTCTTCTAGAGTTTCCAAGTGACAAATTCCTAGACATATACCCTTGACAAAAGAACCATGTCAAAATTATTCATCAAAATATTTTATTCCTTCCAAGTCACTACTCGTCAAACAAACTCGTACACCTTTTTTTTCAACTTCTTCTTCAATTTCAACCTCTTATTACATGCTTGCATTTTTTGGTGTGCCTATAATTTTAGAGATCCCATGGGTATAAGGTGATTGGGGTAGATTTATGAGGATTCTCTCCTTCACTTGTCTTGGACACTTCTTTTGAATTCACGTAGAAAATAGACTTGTTCCTTGGTATCTATTTTGTCTCCTTCAAGGTATGCAATACCTAACTACACAAACCCTAGCTGCAATCACAAGTGTGAGAAGAATGACCCGAAAACAATGGTAGAAGGCTTCGATCTTCTTCTCCTTTTCTTGGCTTATCAAGAGGCTCCCTTCCTTTCCTATTCACAATTATATCCTTTTGGTGGGTCCTTGATGAATGATCTCTTGAGCGAGGTAGATTCCTCACATATATAGGCTCCTCTCCCATTATATTAGGTTGGCTTGTCATCATTCCTAACTTGACACGTCCGTCTAGATAGGTTGATCGCTCCTTTTGAAGGTTGACTTGTTGCAACACTTGTGATGAGGTCTTGGAGGGTTTTTTCAATATGTAGCATGCCCCAAGTGGGTCTTCTAAACATGAAAATGATTTTAAGAACTTGAAGACTCGATGAAAAGCCCTAGGAACTCATAATGGAAGCTTGGCCTAAAAAAAATGTTCCTTGATTATGAAAACCATGCCTCAAGAACAACGATAATACATTTATTTTTCTCATTACATCAAATATATAAAATCACGATTACATATGTCATTTATGAAGACTAAACCTAGTTACATATTTCAAGAGTGCACAACAAGGAACGAATAGAGATGTGCTTTATTGTTAGATAATTAATTGAAATATTATAAGTCATCAAGGAGAGAGGGGGTAACTAGACCTAATAGAGTGAGTGTCAACCTCCAAATCAAATGAATAAGGGCTTAGGTTAAGCTCTGACTAGGTGGTCTCCCTTATATGTTGAGGTGGTCATTTTTCGCCATCAACACAAACACAATAGTACCACTACATGAGAACGAGATGGGGTAATGGAACCACACTATATTCCTACTCAAGAACATGTTGTTGATATTCTAACAAAGGAATTTCCATACAAGAAGCTTGAGTACTTAAGAAGCAATATTTGTTTGGTAGACATCTCTTCTTTGAGTGAGAGGGAGTGATGATGGAAGATACATTATTTTCTTCATATGTCATGCACTAGATCAATACTAACAATCATAATTCTTTGTGAAGGCCATGCAAAAAGAAGAGGTTCTAGAGGATTTTATGAGGAGCTAAGATTGAAACTTGTTGAGGATTAGAAAATCTAAGATAGAAACAGACTTGTATATCAATACTCTTTGAGGATGAGATAGGGAATCCAGGATAAGAGTAGTACAAGCCGATTGATATTCTTTGAGGATTAGGAATCAAAGATAAGAATAGCAGTAAAAAGACATAATCTTTGAACATCTAGATGGGGTATGTGCCTTTAGAGATAGTTTGGTATGTCACTTAAAGACTTCAAGTATGATGTTCTCATAAAAGTTGAGTTCATCAATTAGAGACCTCATTCACAATGTTGGTTATGATATTGATGCTTAATCCATGGCTTGTCAATTTGAATTTTTCTTATTAGAATGCTTTAATTTACGATTCCTTATACTTCATGATGGGATTATAAATACCTCTATAGTTAAGAGGATGTGTTGGAGAATGTAACTAGATTAGGCCTTCATAATAACCTTTATAAGTATGACACTGCATATGTTGTATATGAAAAGAGAAAAATATTTTTTATTTGTCAAAGTATGGCTTTCATTCTTAAGTCTAGGTAAAATCTTATTTTTCACTATTCTATATCTTTCTAAGTCAAAGTCAAAGAAGATGTTTTTTAATGTATTAAAGTCCCATTTGGTTGAGATCTGAAGACTGAGCAAGAGAATTGTTGAGAACGGTTGTCTTGTTCGGGATTAAGACACAGATGCGGACATCACTTGATGGAAGTAACTTTAACTTCTTCAAATCAGAATAGAAGTGACCCACACGTCAATTGTGTTACATGTGATTCTTCCGAAGCTCCAGGTGAGGGTTTCCACAGAGTTCTCAGTTCTACAAGCATTTCATTCATGAATTCGGTTACATGTAATTCATGAATTCTATGGAATTCTTCCTAAGCCTGTAAACGCTCCAATTAGGGTTTCCACAGAGTTCGAAATTTTAATGTATTATTGGATGTCTTCATTAAACAATAAATCTGTGCGAGGCATAAGCAGAGTGTTTCTCTTCTCTAATTTCAACTCTGCTATCTCTTTTCGACTCAGGCAATTCCAAAAATGGGCAGTAGAAACCCAAACTTTAAACAGTCATCCTTGAGCAGGATGCTTGTTGACACGTTATTATTGTGATTCCTGCGTTTCATTCTGTTTTTCATATCATAATTGCAAGACGCACCTATACCTGCAAAGCCATGATTGAACCAGTATTTTCAATCGAAATGCAACAATATACCTATATCGACAGTTAAAAGTCTGTAGCTGTGGACAAGCATTACAAGTTTGAGCACTGACTGGCAGTCCATCAGCTTGTATTTCATTATTCATCACAACTTACTTCACATGAAAAGAAAGCCTTTGGAATACTTGTAATTTCCTTGAAAATTGATAGAGATGTAGCGCTCATGAATTTCAAGGTTACCAAAAATTGTAAATTCCAGGGGATGCAAGTACTTGTGACAGGTTGCAAAACCAGAAGTCAGCATTTTCTTATTGGAGATCTATAAAGAGATGTCAGCGTGCTGAACTAAAACAAACTTTTGCATTGTTAATAGATTCACTTCTTTGCATTTTCAAGTATTTTCAAGTATTTGTAGATCTATAAAGAGATGTCAGCGTGCTGAACTAAAACAAACATGGCTATTATGAAGATTAAACTTTTGCATTGTTAATAGATTCACTTCTTTGCATTTTCAAAGTTTCAGTCGTCAATTCCGGTGCTTTTATTAACATTATTAAAAAAGAGAATGGTGAGAAAAACCAATGTGGCTTTTATTAAAATTAGAGTTGAAAAGTTAGGAAAGACGCGCAACAACTGATAGTTTTATATCTCGAAATTTAAACTACACGCCACTTTTTCTCCTGTGAAATGCATCTTGGTGGAAGGCCGTAACAATCAAAGTCAAATCATCTAACAGTTAATGAAGCAATTGGACACAACCAACTAACAACCATCTCGATAAAATCAAATCAATTACCAACTATCCTAATCGAAATTGTTTTACAACTTCTATGAAAACGTTAAAAGTCCGCTCCTGAAATGATCCAAAGCAGAGGCGTAATGAAGGCTAAATGAAAGATAATATATATGAAACAGAATGATAAACCAGTATTTTCAATCGATAAACAGAATGATAATATTATAGATAAACCAGTATTTTCAATCGAAATGCAACAATATACCTATATCGACAGTTATGATAGATAAACCAGTATTTTCAATCGAACTGCATTATTATTTTTCAGTTAGATTTTAGTCTATTTGCATTCTCTTCGTCGATTAATCGTTAAATCTTCACTTTTCTGGTATCTCTTACTATTATTCTAAACTATTTTAGAAGTATAGGTATCCATCCAGAAATACATAAAACAGTCGACTTTTCTCATATCATTTTCTACTAGCATATTCTAAGTTCCTTATTAAAACGTCTTAACATATTAAACTCACACATTAAAAAAAAACTGTTCACTATTTTTTTTTGTTAAGTTGCCTATTAAAATTCTTTTATAATTTGCTTAATGAATATCTCCTTTTGGTATTTCATATAATTTTTTATTATAACATCTTAACATGTTAAACTCACAAATAAAGAACCTTTTTTTTAAGTTGCATATTAACCTAATGAATATACTCACACATAAACAACCTATACATGCAACATATAATAACAACCTATACATGCAACCTATAATCTAAACACTGGTTTAATATATTGTCAAGTAGAGTATAACATATAACATATGAGGCCTGTGTTGAATGCTACACCAGCCTTGACATGTCACTATGTGTATCAGTATTGTATCAATATTGCATCACCATGTATTCCTCTCATAATCATCATATATATCATCATATATATTCAAGTATTGATGAATGGATTCTCAAACTTGTATAGACCTTTGTATTCTGGGTATGTTTACTTGATAGTAGTATTTGATATATGGGTTGTAATTTATTATAATCTATATAATATGTAATATTGGGTGGATTAATTACTTAAATATGTTTTATGTTTTGAAGTTCTTTTTAATTATGAATGGAGATTCTTTTGAATAATATCTAGGTTTTGAATAATGTGCATAATTATATTTTGTGTAGCCACTATGAGAGGAAAATCAATTACATATTTTCGAACTATAAATGCAATTAATAGAAACTGTTTTGAACAATATATTACTAAGCTATCATTTCTGTAGTTACCATGAGAGAAAAATTAATTACATACTTTTAGGGTAATAACTTTCATATGAGGAAACATATCAGGTATGGGAAGACAAAATAATCACATGGTAAGAATTGAAATGATAAAATAATCACATAATCACAAAACCAACTTAATTTCTAGTGGGAATATAATATCTTGTTTAGAAATAGACTTTATCACTTTAATACCTTCAATGTTTAGCTGCCCATAGGGTACATCAAATGCATACAATCAAAAATTATTTCGAAATACATTTCTAAGCTAGAGCTCTATGTTTATTTCCTTATTACAGCAATGCAGATTTAGAACATTCCTAATGAGCTAAGTTAATACCGTAATCTATTGGAACATTCCTACTAAGTCTATCTATGCACTCTGCTGAAAGCAACAATAGTATTAATTTGTCTCCTCCTCCTGATAGAAAACTCAACACTTCATTCTTAGATCTGAACTGACGCCCTGTCATGGGTTCATAATAAAGCTGTAAATAAACACACAATTGTGATGGTCAGATATAATAATATAATTCTCAACTACATTAATAGGAATTAACTTTTAAATATTAGAAATCACTAATAAGTTGAAATTCTCAATGGTGCCTACTTCAAATATACTATTTTGTTACTTGACAATTTTTTTGAAATTTTGCTATACAAAGGTTTTTAAAAATAAAACACAAGCACTGCATCCTTGGCCTTAGGAGGAGAACAATACCTTATCAATCTTTCCACTCCTTCTTACTCTTACGTCATAGCCCCACCCTTCTGGGAGCCAATAAGGCCTCTGGTCATTCCTTTCTGCCATGTGTTTGGCCTGTACCATGCAGTGTTATAAAATTTAATTTCCCAAAGTATTTTGGCATTTCATTTATTTTTATAGTGATTTGATTCATTTAATATAAAAAAATGCCCCTTCCAATTAGATTCACCAAAATCTGTCCAAATTTGGAAGAAATGAGATATTGAAGAGATGTGTAAGGGAGGATGGGGTTTTTGACTGCATGTGAGCATGCCATGATGGACCCTATGGGGGGCACCTTGTTTCTAAGAGAAAAACCTTCAAAATTCTTCATGTTGGCTACTATTTGTCTACTCTACACTAACATGATCTGAGGTACACTAGGGGATGTGATGAGTGCCAAAAGAGACCAAAAGGATACTAAAGTATGAAATGACTGTGCAAACTCAAGTGACCCTTGAGCCATTTGAGAAGTGAGACATGGATTTCATTGGACCAATTGATCCCCATCCAAATAAAAGAGATACATCATTATGTGCACTAATTATTTGATA
>APFE030513349.1:0-11850 GCA_000404065.3 Pinus taeda
AATCACCTTTATGCCCCTCCTTTTCCATTTCGTTATGCACCTAGAGACACCTTGGGAGAACGGCCATATCTAAACCAAACATGGGTCATTTTGAGTGCTAAAATACTCTAAAGACATATACACTCTTCCATATTTACATAGAAGGCTTCATAATTGGATTTCGACTTTAGAAAGGCACTGAAAAATGGCCTCCAACAACTCGCGACACATGCGGAAATTTCTAAGATTTTTGTAAAATTTTCACTATGTAATTTTTTGTAATTCCTAGTTTGACATTGGTAAAAGTAAAAAGGGTAAAGTAGATGAATGTGAGGGGTAAAAGTAAATGTAAATAATGGTTTTTTAGTATTTTTAAGTTGTTTTTATGTAAATTTGACCTCATTTACGAGAGAGGTTGGAGTCAAAGTTAATTGTAGAAGTTGTTTTTACTTCCCTAGACATTAGGGTTTGGTTAGAACACCTCATGGAATAGTTCCTAGAGTCATGGATTCAACCCTTGAGAGTGGGGAGATGTTGTTTTGGTCTTTATGTATCAGTTTCTCAGTGATAGAATGAGTTGGATTTCAAAGGAGAGAACTATTGTAGCTTGTACTTCGACATTTTCTAGAAATCAAAGGACACAGTTTGCAACTATTATCTAGGAATTCATGTGCAGTAAGTTTGTGACATTATTTTTTCTCTATTATAGCTTTATATGAAATATATTCATATTCTCTTTCCATTCATCAATTCTTCAATGGTTTTCCTTACAGTTTATAAACAAAATTCTTTGCATAAAGCTATATTTTGATGGAAAAATATTATGTGTTACTTTCCTTCTTGCTTAATGAATTCATGTTTCATGCTCATTAAGACCTTTTGCTTCTTCTAAACACTACACTACATTGACAAACCCTAAGATCCATCGCAAAAGTAATTCTACCTTTCTCCTTTATATCTTTGTTATTGTAACCCTTTGATCCTCTGACTTAGCTACCTGGTTTTTCTCCCTTATCAAGCAACAAAACCCTAAATTTTCCAAAACCCACCTGAGCCTAGCTATCTAGCCTAAACTCATTTACATTCCAATCATCTATTAGCTTTGAATTCATAGAGAGAGCCCACTCTGGTTTGGTAGGGCTAGCTACCAAACTAAAATCTTGGTATGTGGTTACCTCCATCGATCTCCTCATCAACCTGGGACATTGTGGAGGATAACAGAGAGCATGACAACTAGGTAGTTCCAAGGTGTTCTAGTGAATGTAAGGTTCCCAAGTCATGGAAAAATTTAATGCTAGTTGTGAGGTCATGACTGCCAAGGTGTGTTATGGAATGCTAGAGCATGCTAACATGTGCCAGATAATACAAAGACATGTCAAACAAGATAAAATGTGCCAAGTGTTAAGGCATGCCAAGATGTACAAGGGTGTGATAATGCATGCCAGGGACTATCAAGGCAAAAAAAGGGAGGAAGAAGTTAAACTACAAGTAAATGAGTACATAATAGGGTTAATAAGTCATCCATTTACCTTTTCCATGAGGGGCATGCTAGGCACACCAACACTAGGTGCCAAGTGGCAAGTATTAATGCATTCTAAGTGCCAAATATTCCTCTGTTTCATCTCATCTAGTTTCCAATAATTTATCTCAAATAATTTTAATATTAAACCTTGCCAAAGCATACCAAGTCATCTCAATGCATGTCAGACATGCTAATACTTTCCAAGTGCCAACACGTGCCAAGTGCCAATGTGTGTCAGGGAGTGTGATGCATGCTATGAAGTGATAGAGCATATCGAGTGTGCTAGAGAGTGCCATTGCATGTTGAGGAGTGTTAGGGAGTACTAGGAAAACACAAGGGATCACTAGGTCAAAATGCATGGAAGTGAATCAATATGAGGGTGTGTTAGGGAATGTCAATGAGTGCTAGTTGTGAAGGAGGGAGTGACAATATATGCTAAGCACGATTAAGGCATGCCAGGGACTATCAGGGAATGTCAAGAAGTGCTAGAGTGTGCTAGGTAGTTCTAGGGTGTGCTAACATGTGCCAAATAGTGCCAAGGTATGTCAAATGCTAAGACATGCTAGGATGTGCATGGTGCCAGAGTATGCCAATATGTGTCAAGGAGTTTCAAGGCAACAAAAGGAATAACCAAGATAAAATGCAAGGAAATGATCACATAAGAGGGTTAATAAGTCGGGACTTTATATTTTTCAAAAGGGGCATGATAGGCACACTAATAATATGTTCCAATACATTCAAAGTGCTAATGTTTATCAATGCAATATTATGCCAAGGTGTTCTAGAGCATGCTAGAGACTACAGGGCATGCCAACACATGATAGGGAAGTTCTATGCTATGCTAGTGCATGCCAACATGTGCTTGGGCATCCTACTCATGGCAAGATATTCTAGGTACAAATATGTTCTAGGTACAAAGATGTTCCAAGACATGCAAGGTACCAAGGAATGTTAGTGTATTGTTCCAAAGCATGTTAAGGTGTGCCATGAGGGTTGAGGAGTGCTAGGTCTCTCTCATTAATAGAATTGATAGAGCTTGATTATGTATTAAATAATATAGTTTCTACACACACTAGTGGAACATCATTTAAATGAAATTTGTTAGATAATAAACCTAATAGAGATTAATCATGTGTTGACTCATAGGAAAACTATATTCTTATGACTTGAGGGAAATGATACACATTAATTACCTCTTAACAAATTGACTGACTATTATAACCACTATGACCTTGGACACATAATGAAAAAGAATCCATAGGAATGGTCTCAAATCATTATATTTTGACAAAAAATATAGTAACAGGTACATAGCATCATCAAAAACTCATTGGAATGGTTAATGATGACAAACATTTTTTGACCTCCACCAAAAGTAACCAAAAAGAGCATTGGTGAGGGTTAATAAAACATCACCACTAGAAGTTTTACCAAAAAGAGAATTAGTGATGGGCCTTTAACGACCCTCACCAAAAGTGTCACCAAAGAGAGAATTAGTGACGGGCCTTTAACGACCCTCACCAAAAGTGTCATTGAAAATGGCTTTGGTGACAAACCTTAAAGGACCATCACTATATACGCTTACAACAATGATTTTTTAAAGATCATCACCATATGCAACATTGGTGACGGACCTTAAAGGTCTGTCATAGGCATGAAGCGTCATCAAAAACTCATTGTGACGAACATTTATTGACCATCACCAAAAGTAACCAAAAAGATCATTGGTGACGGCCAATAAAATATCATCACTAGAATTGTCACCAAAGAGAGAATTAGTGATGGGCCTTTAACGACCCTCACCAAAAGTGTCACCAAAGAGAGAATTAGTGAAGGGCATTTAACGACACTCACCAAAATTGTCATTGAAAATGGATTTGGTGACAAACCTTAAAGGACTATCACTATATACACTTACAACAACGCTTTTATAAATACCGTCACCATATATGACATTGGCAACGAACCTTAAAGGTCTGTCATAGGCATGACCCTCACCAATGACCTGTTTTCTTGTAGTGCCACAGGAAAACAACCAAAAAAAAATTATGGGTACACAAGGCTACTGACAAAGATGTTGGATTCGATTTGAATAAGGAAAAGGAAACTTTTATGGAGTAGAAGAGGATATTTACATATTTGGGAGCTTCCACATCAAAGGCTCGAATTACACAAACCGAGAAGCATGAGGAGTTCATTGGTGCATAGGAAATAGATCCTTCAGTGCTAACATCCTTCTTACAAACTTGCATGAATTTCCTAAGGGACCAAAAAGCGGTAGAGGGACTACAAGAGTTGATAGACAAATGTACTAGCAAGGCTAAGCCACTTCCTGAACAACGGGCAATGCACAAAGTGGACAAGGGTAGGAAAATAACTAGATGAGAGATGAGGTTGACTGCACAGACCAGAGAATTCGAAATGGACCAAGTGATCCTAGATTTGGGATCTGATGAAAATATTTTCCCTAAACAGACCTGGGAAAGAATAAAAAAGTTGGCTCTATAGTGGTTCCCAATTCAACTGTGAATGGCGAACCAACGAAAGATTATTTCGATGGGTCGCTTACATGGAGTAACTGTAGATAGTGAAGGGGCATGCACTATAGCTTATTTTGAAGTAATTGAAATAATGGATGACAGTAATCGCTACCCAACGCTGCTTGGAATTGATTGGGTGTTTGATATGAACGCGGTCATCAATCTAAGGAAGTGCAACATGACATTTGAGAAGGAACTAAGAGTAATTGTTCCATTGGATCTAGCCAAGGATGCATGCTATATTGAACCAGTTAGAGATTACTATGAGGATGATATTGAGAAGATCTATAAACTTACTGTGCGGAATGAGGACTGGATCAACCCTACGGTGGATGGGTGAATTACTTGGGAAAAGGATAGCTCCTGCAACTTGGATTTAGATGAGGACTCAAACATTGGAAGAATAGATTGTATCAATTGTCAACGCAGCAATGTAACATGCTTACTAAATCACTCTAATGTATATCTATTGAGATACGCAATTTACCATATTATGATGGCTTAGAAGATGTAAATGTGTTTCTTGATAAATTTGAAAGGGACATACCGAAGGAGCATCAGTTCCAGGCATTGGACATCGCGCTGAGAGCTATGCCTGCCAAATGGTCAGGTACACGTAAGAATAGTTTTTTAGATTAGAAGGAGTACCAAATGATGATGAAGCTACATTTTGGATATGCTAATACCCGCATTGCTGAAAAATATACAGGGAAGAATGATCCGTGCGAGCATCTGGCTCATTGGACAAAAGCATGGGGAGAGGAACCATATCCTAAATGGGTACATATATTCTACCACACTTTGGATACTATTCCAATGAACTGTTATTTAGAAACAGAGTTGCGACACAAGATTGTAGAATGGGACGTTCTCAAGGAAAGATTTCTGTTAACATTCAGTTTTGAGGATGGAATCGAGTGTATCGATGAAGTATTACAGGAAATCAAGGTTTCCATATTCAAAATTCCTATAGAACCTGTCACGTGGGTACAACCAGACTAGAATACGTAGTTGTGCCATGCTCTAGAATGCTACAATGTTACCACAAAAGGTGAGGAAGACACCAGGAATATTAGTATCCCTGAGCCAGAGGGACAACACAAAGTCATCGCACCTAAGGTAAAATTTCTTGACATCTAAAAACCATTGAAAACAAAGCAAGTGAACATTGGGTCGGACATGTAGCCGAAGTTCGCAAACATAGGTGATTACTAGGATGAGGACACAATTGACAAGGTCACGAAGTTATTACAGGAATATCAAGACTTGTTTCCAACAAACTTTTCTGATTTGAATGGGATAGTAGATGATCTAGGTGTTATGAATATCAATCTAAATCCAAATGTGAAGTCGGTAAAGTAGTGCCTATATCGATTGAATCCTACGTACAAAGAAAACGTACATGAAGAATTGGATAAGATGCCTGCAGCAGGGATTATTGAGCCTTTAGAAGAATTGTGTTGGGTTAGTCGTATGGTAGTTCAAGAAAAAAAAATGAAGGGAAAAATCTAAATCTGTGTAGATCTGAGGAATTTGAATGATGCTTGTGTCCATGATCCATTCCCCATGCCACTCGTGGATGAAGTCTTGGAGAATGAAGGAGGTCAAGAAGCCTACTCTTTTACAAATGGGTTCTCGGGATATCACAAAATCAAGATCACACCAGAAGACCGAAGTAAGACTACCTTCGCCATAGAATGGTGCTCTTTTCTGTATACAGTTATGACCTTTGGACTTAAGAATTCCCCTGCAATATTTCCTAGGGTGGTAGTCACAGCCTTTAAAGAATTTATTCATAAGTTTTTGGAGGTTTACTTTGATGAATGGAAGGTGTTTGGGTTAGCAAAAGAGCATGTTACAATTCTTTGTGTTGACTTAGTGGGTCCTGACCTAGGTTCAGCATTAGTTTCGCCAAACAAATCCCTACACTACTAGCCTTTTTAGCGTCAATCCACAGAGCGTGAACTAAAGTGTCACCTGAAGCAATATGGGGGGATGTTGGAACCAAGTTTTTGCACCTAGATATGAGCGTGATGTCGTTTTATGCCCTAAATCTGCCTTCACGCAGATCGATAAGCCTTTAAGGATTATCAAAGTAACTTCCTTTAATAAGCCTATAGACGTCCATGAAGGTCTACAACTGTCTTCCGCGGACCCTGAATAGGAAAATCTACAACCTACGCGCATCAAATATTACTTATAACCCATTAATTACTCAGATCAGCTTAAGTGTTCGATAACTTCAATATACAACAAGATTATCTTCACGTAAACATTTAATAGTAATCGCATTCATATAATAGTACAAGTTGTGTAAAGTCTCACGGCAATACATCATTATTTCATAAATCCATATAACATAAGGCGCGTTCATATAAACAAAATTAAAGAGATAAAAACAAGTATTTCTGCAACAATCTTCTTTATTAATATTCAGTTATGCTTACAGACTCAAGACTTCCCTACACATTGAGCCGCAGACTCTACTCTAGGCCTCTGCGCACACATCTGTAGAGCCTTTCTTCCTATTGTACTCTGCTAACTATTTAGACTTCTCCCATAGACCAAAATTCATTACTTTCCATAGACATTCTAAGATAGACCTATTTATACAATCCCATCGTCCACAGACCATGGGTAGATCTTCACAAGCCAACTCAACTTACATAAAAGAAGGGTAAACCCCTTTATGAATCTTTAATTATCTACACACTCCACGACCACAACCTATGGAGACTTTACATCTTTATACAACAAAACTTGGGCATTTGCCCCAAAATTGACCCTAGGGACCCCATCCCAACAGGTCCCCAACACAAAGATCGTGACTGGCCCTCGAGTCACTCTGCTGGTGTATAGATCTTACTATGAAGATCCCCTAGATCCACTCACACCAATGCTACCTCAATTGTGCTCTGCGTGGTTGCTTGCTTGATCTGTTCCACTAGTTTCCCTATGGCTAGTCCTACACTGTCCTGCTGGATTTCCTGATGCATACTCTGCAAGTTCACCAATTTCTCTTGAATGTTG
Organism: Pinus taeda; assembly: GCA_000404065.3. NCBI lineage: Eukaryota > Viridiplantae > Streptophyta > Pinopsida > Pinales > Pinaceae > Pinus > Pinus taeda. Next base: position 7,072 of record APFE030513349.1, read on the forward strand.
GCAGGGATGATGTAGGCCTCATCCAACCAAGGCCCCAATCTAGTCTTGAGGATTGCCTCTTTCCTCTGTGTTGCTTCCACCTGTATATGCAGTTGCCTCGCCTCCTGCAGCTTAGCAAGTCAATGTGTGGTAGCAACGGTGTACATCATTGCCCTTACTTCATCATATTGTTGTCTGAGTTTGTGAGCTTCTGTATTTAAGGCATGCAAGGTGGGATCTTTCAGAAAATTTGTGACTACCACCATTTCTTTCGCGAAAAGTGAGGTGCAGTCTACCACCGTGACATCCACCGTCGCGACTCCATCCTTCATAGCAACTTCACGTTGTTCCCTTACCTCTAGTAGAGTTTAAGGCTAGGACTTCAACTCTAATTTTTTGATCTTCAAGTTCATATCAAACTAAACTCTAGCCACTTTTGTCTTGGCATCATGCACGCTTGCAACCAGCTTTCTGATCTTCGCCTCCAATGGTGCTTCCTCTGGTGTATGCAGTTCGGCCACTATTCTGCAGGCTTCTGCCACCATACCTGCAAGCTAGTTGTTATGCGCCTAGATATTTTTTTGTGCCTCTAGCACCTGTTACTTCTTAGGAAACATATGTTCATTATTCACTTTATAATCATTGATGAGGCTAAGCGTGCGCTGCTCCCGAGCTATGAATTCTGCTATAACTCTTGTTGGCAGTGTGTGCAGGAACTCATTCGGGAGCACGGCTAGGTTGAGGCCAATTTTCTTCAAAGAACTCACTATGGCCTTGTCATCGGCCACCTCCATGCTCAAAGATCCATTTGGTAGTGCAACTTTTTGGAGATCCAATGATCGAACAATCTTTGCTACTTGAGCGGTCCCCGGTGCCAAACTTGATGACGATGCGCTGATCTACCCTGTGCCTACCTGGAACTTATTTGTCTGAATCTGAATCTTGCACAGATCCTTATAAATGGTGCTAAGTGCCTATTGTTGCTACTGCCCAAACTTCTACAGCAGTTCTACTATAGTATCATGCACCTTGTCACTTATCTCATCTAGGTCTTTGTCCATTAAACTAATTAGATCCAGCGACGGCTTTGTCGCCTTTGACCTCTTCTGTGATCCTTCCTTTCCTCGTTCTCCGTATCTTTTGATGTGGAAGGGAGTGCTCTCCTTCTCCTCCTGACCACCGTCGCCCTAGTCTAACTGATCCTCCTCCTCTGTTTGGGGAAAAGGAGACTTTTTACTACGCTCGCAGCTGCTCTCTTCTTGTTTGACTTGCTACTTCAAAGCGTGCTCCGCTTCTACCTGGGCCTTATCCTTGACCTCTTTTTTCTACTTCTCATCCAACTGTTGAACCTTCTACTTAACCTCTTCCTTCTTCTTCTTCTATGTGGACTTACTAGTCCCTACGGCCATATCAGATGGGGAATGCCAATATGTCAGATGGTGCTTGACAACCTCCTCAATAGTGTCATCTATAGCGAGGTACGGTAGGTCAAAACATTTTTGTCGCGGATCCTTCCACACCCGGATGTATACGCGGTGGAAGTCAGCTTTGAACTCCACGTACCCTAAAAAAATTTCAAACATGGTTGGTGACAACCACGAATTTTGGTTGATGGCCATGTGAATGCTTGCCTCCATTAGCACCCAAAAGACTTTGGTCTCTATGACCTATGTAGCATCTTTTGTGGCCCAGAGAGATTTAAACTTTGTAGCCTTTGGAAAATCCTTATCCATGGGAGGAAACTGATTGTCCTCCCGCATATTCCAAGTGACAAGAAAAATGGATAGCAACAACCATGAATAGTGGAATGTTTTACTCTCGTCCTACACATTTTGATAGTTTGCAAGGAACTTGCTACAAAGGTAGCACAAATAGTTGAACTTTACACCCTCCACACACCAGGCATCCAAAGAAATCACTGGTGCCGGAACCTCGTCAACGCAGCATTTTCTCATAAATTTTCCTGCAAGGATATGTGTGGAAACCTTCATAGAGGGGTCGGTGATTGAGCTTATAGAGTACCCGAGTGGCTTGTTCTCGAGCTTTAATTTATCCTTCATTTTCAATGCGAGGTCACGCTCGCTTGTCTTTCCCACAAACTCCTTGGTCGGATTCAACCCTGAGTGTGGAAACAACGTGATCCAATGGATAAGCATATCAGTGATGGGGATTGGTATGCTTAGCCACAAAAATTCATCATGCAACAAGGTTAACAACTTCTTTATCACAATCAGATTGATGTTGGAGTGATGGTAGTGGGGCACCCATAATAGGTTCAGCAACCCTGACTGATTCACTCCATGAATCCACTCTACCGGCTCCAGTGCTGTGACATTTTATTCTTTATAGAGCACCCTCTTCATGTAATTTTATGTTTCCAAGTGGGGGAACCTCTCATGGTTTTCCAAATCCCAATCTTCCAGCTTGATATGGGGAATCTACACCAAGCGCGAACCTTCAAAAGTGATGTTCTCCGATAGCAGGGGTGTATTAAGGAGGAATTTTCCTGCATATGGGTCCTTAGGGACCTTCACTTTCCCCTTGTGTGGAGGGATTTAATGTGAAAACTTGGATATTGGATCCACCCCCTCAGTGTTGATGTCCTCTATGCCCTCTTCAGCCTCCAAGTACACTACTTTTCCCTTCTCTTACGTGCTCATTTTGTCTCTCTTCTGAGCCTGGGTGGTTGCATGCTTCCTTGGTGAGTTACGCACCAGCATGGGCTTCTTCTATTTGTGCTTCTTAGGTTTGGGGACCTCTTTCACTGGTGTAAACTTTGGCCTAGGTGACCTCAGTGTTGTAGACACTATAGTTGTAACCTCCATGCTCATCACCTCTGGAGCAGTGCCCTCAGAGGCGACAACTCCCCCAGTACTAGCAGTCTCTCCTAGTCTAAACATGGTGTTGAGAATGAACTGTTGGGTATCCTCGAGTAACTTATCAAATACATAAGAAGTGACTAAATCAGCAAAAAACTGAGGATTCATAAACATTCGACAACTCAACACAGAAATTCTAAGGATGCAAAATGTTTTTTGTTGGATGGAAACGTGTAATTTATAGGCAAATTCGAATTCAAATTCGACCTTTCCCCCCAAATTCCATCCATAAATTCTAAATTGGCAACAGATTTCCAAAGATTTCACTCTTAAATTCAACCTTAAATGTGCCCCCCCCCACTTGACGCAGAAGGTTGACGAAAATGGGGTGGTAGTCTGGAATTAGACTACTGGTTAACTTTGTAACCAATCAACTGTGCATAAACAAATTATGTACGTGGATTTTTCCCCTGAGGGTCCCGCTTATCTGACCAATCACCTTCGGTCTCTCGTTGGCTTCTCCTTTTATCAAGTGCTTGAATCCACACCGTTGATCTCACTTCTTCATATCCATATCGTGTTGTCTACTCACCAACTAACCCAGATAATCTCCACCATCGATGTGACCCATCAAATCGAACGGTAGTCACCCAATCTCGCGTGGATTCTTGCATGACCGATATCAGGTCGAGAGCACATGAGAAGAGTGGGTTTCGCGTGCTACGTGTCGATTGCTAAAGTTAATCGCGTGAAATTTCCAAATACAATTTACCACCTTTAGGGCATGCGAGATACCTCTTCCCACTAATGAATACAACCCACGTGCTTAATTCATACTTTAAGAAAGGCGCTTAAGGAAAGGTTTAGTGCTTAAGTACAATATTAACCTTTAACACTAATTAACTGAGATATATAAAAGAAATATTTAAACAGAGGAAAATACCGATTACGTTCCAGAATGCCGATACATAGTCACAATGAATTTCTACACTAGAACATTGCGTCCACACCACACTTCAATCAATTATTCAACAATATGGAAATTACAGAGTCCTGGCCCTCTCGGCTCGATTACAACATTTTGTCTGACCTCTGTTTCAATCTCAAACCCTATCTCTATCACACCTCTCGCTTACTCACTCTATTCTCAATCAACTAATATCTTTGTCATTACATTCCTTTTTCTTTTATGAATCAAATCCTATCCTAACTACATTGACAACTCAATCCCTATTTTTATCATTCTAAAAATCAAATCCCTATTCTCAAGTTCTGATACACACATATAATAACAACTTATCTCTTAGTCCAAAAATAATACAGTGATCCAATTATTACAATAATTAAGCAAAGATAATTTTCGAGAGATCCAACCCTCTCTACAAAATCTGATTTTGACCACTCAGGTCAATCAAATTCATCTCATGTTAACCACAACATGTGAACATACAATCACATTGTTGGCTAAGTCTGGATGCTCTTGCATCAGACTCCCAAGGAAGAAAATAATTCTTCATCAAACCTTCAGGAGTTACTCCATACTTCTGTAATTCTTCTATTGTTATCCAACTAGCATCCTCCACTGGTCATTTGACTAGATACTGAAAATAAACATGTCCTCTAGTTCTTTTGGATACTCTTTTCTCCAGAACAGCTTCCACCTCTTTCTTGACCGTCTTTGGCATTTGTTCTTCCCAGTTTAAAGTTTGAACTTCATCTTCTATAGGTTCCTTTGTAGCTATGTCTTTGTCTCTTTGTATGGATACAAATCTACAACATTGAAGATAGGTGATATTCCAATTCCTTCTAGCAATTCATTTTCATAAGCATTAGTTGAAAACTTCCTCACAATTCTACATGGCCCTATCTTTTTCATCTTTAGTTTATTGTAAGTCCCAACAAGAAATCTTTCTTTTCTAAAGTATACCATCACTAGATCCCCCGCTTGGAATTATTTTTCTCTTCTTTTCATATCAACTCT
>APFE030513352.1:0-26436 GCA_000404065.3 Pinus taeda
ATCGAGATAGAAGGACATATCAAGAAGAAAAATGTTCAAGAAGTGAAAGATCACATTGAGCATCAAGAAATGAATTCGACCATATCTTGTAAAGGATTCGAATAAATTGTCCCTCCTCAAACTCGAAAGATAGAAGGACATATCAAGAAGAAAAAGGTTCAAGTGGTGAAAGATCACATCGTGCATCAACAACAACTTCTCCAACTTTTAAAGGATAATGCCACTTCGGTGAAAAATCGAATGAAACAATAGGTTGATCAACATCGTAGTGAATTTTTTTTTGATGTAGGTGATTGGGTATTTTTACTGCTACATCTCAAGCAAGCTAAGAAGGATAATAAATTATGACCAAAGTATTATGGTCCGTACAAGGTGTTGCAAAAGATTGGTACTATGGCATACAAATTGGAGCTTCCTGCAGCTTCTCGAGTGTGCCTAGTTTTCCATGTTTCATGTTTAAAGAAGGTTATAGGTGACAAGCTCCCTGTTCAAACAATATTGCCATAACTAGACGAGGAAGGAAAAATTATATTGGAACCAAAGCAGTCACAGAAAGAAGAACTTGACAGCTGTGAAATCGATTAATTTTGGAGTATCTCATCAAGTGGAAGAACTTATCCGTTGAAGATTCCACATGGAAGGATGATAATTTTATGCAGAAGCATCCAAAACTACTCAAGCATTGAGGACAACACTTTTTTGAAGGAGAGGGGAATGTTAGGTCCCTATAATACTAGTGATTACACCATTACTATTGTAGTTTTATCCCTTATTAATATTGTTGTGCCCCTATTTTCCTCATATTGTTATAATTGTGCCCCATAGAATCCCTCTATTGTTATTTTTGCGCCTTTATATTATTATTGTTAGGTCGGCTAGGTTATATTGTGACTTCTTAGACTCCTATATATAAAAAGGAGGTTTTGTCATTTGAATCATCCAAGAATTGTTCTTTTATGTAATGTAAAGGAGGTTGCCCCCTCAAAGAGGTTGAATTCTAAGGCGTTGATCTATATTTTCTATCTTTTTGTGGGCTAGTTTCATAACAACTTTGATCTCACAAACTAGAGAATGGAACAGAGAGAGAGGCACCAAAAGTTTGATTTTCTTCTTCTTGTTAAACTTCCCAAACTCACACTTCCTTCATCTTCTATAGACCCACTTCGACCTACTTCACACTTCTCCCGCTACTTTTGAGATATTGAACCAGCTGGAGATGTGATGCTCCAAATGACATTGAATTTCTTGTATTTATAGGCTCCATGTGGGTTGAATAATGTCATTAGTCCGACTTGATCTCTTTTAGGCTGACTTGGTGTGGACAATACATAAATCATATTTAACTCAATACTTAACCCTTTTATATGATTCAAAAGCCCAAGAAGGGTCTATTTAAAAGTACAATGACTTTATTAACTCAGAATAAATCCTAGAATTCCTAAATGGGCATTTTGAAACCCATGCTTTAATAAGTCACAATAATAATAATAATTGTTTTTTCTTTATTCTTTTGACATGTACATTATAAGGTGACTCAAATACATTAAATGAAGACCGAACGTAGTTACAATTTCAAACGCTCCCCCTTAACTAGTGAGGTATTCATCGTATACAAATATAATAGAAGATCTCAAACTATTTGAACATTGACGAACTTTAGGCAACACAATGTCATGGACTATATTCCTCACTAGGGAAATCTATCCATTGGTCTCTCAACAATTTAGGCACTGCAACGCGATGGATTAGATTCCTCACTAGGAAAATCTATCCAAGTGGGAATAAGGTGGAATCAAGGTTTCATAACCTCTAGGTACCATTAGGATTACTTTCTAATCATCAACCCAAGGACCTAGGTGCATATCCATGGTCAAGTCTCTACAACCCATGCCACGCTCCCTACTTTGGGATGTAGACATCAACACATTGTCAGACATATGTCCTCCAAATAAATGCTTCACTTGCAAAGCCTCAAGAAATCTCTTCCATTTCCATATCATCAATGCATTCAACAATGTCTACCAAACCCAACAAGTTTCTCAAGTACTCAAAATTCTAATTAGGAAGAGCCTTTGTTAGTATGTGTGCTACTTGTTCATGTGTCGAGACATACTCCAAATTCATGCTCCCATCTTGTACCAAGTTCCTAATAAAGTGGAACTTATTGTTAATATGCTTCATTCTAGAATGAAACACAAGATCTCCAAACATCTTGATACAAGTTTGATTGTCTCAATTAATCACAGTAGTACCTAGAGACTTGAACAAATCTTCTAGAAGCTTCCTTAACCAAACAACCTCCTTTCCTACTTCACATGCAACCACATATTCTACCTTGATACTACTCAACACAATGGGATCTTGCTTCCTACTCATCCATGAGATCATAACGGCTCCCAGACTAAAACATCCTCATATAGTGCTTATTCCATTGGACTCATTGCCATCCCAATAAGAGTTTGTGAAGCCAATTAGTTTGACTTAATTAATATCATACCTACATGGCATGAGAGAAGGAATTTTTTGGGGTGGGGAGTTTAGAGAGAAGATCTGAAAATTTCCGTGAAATTTTTTCAAAAACAAATTTGAGATCTAGATTCCTTGTGAAAAATACCAAATTTCAAAGACGAATCGACTAAATCAAAGTTCGGATGATGGAGATATTTGCAATTTACTATCAGATATCTTTTCAAAAAATAATGTGACGATGGGATAGTTACAACGCGTATATGAGTTTCTAGAATGCCCATATGATCTGATATTTAGCAAAAGGAAGGTTTTCCTTAGACACATCAGCATTGGACATCTGAAATAGATTGGTGTGCAAGTCAAGAACATGTATGTTCTTGAGGTTGAAGATGCATTCAAAAATTTGATGAGCAAGGAAAATGTTAGAGACTTGGTGGTTGAGAGGGAGCATGCATTACCTCTAAACATGCAACATCAGAAAGTTATTGAGCAACTAGAATTATATAAGTAAAGAGGAGACCAAGTGGAGGCATCCACTCAAGCGGAGACCTCCAGTGGAGGGAAATTTCGAGCCAAGTGGACAAACGGAGCACATGCAGCCATACCTCCAAGTGAGAGGTCAGGTGATGTGAAGTAATAGTCCCACGAGTGCAGAAATTTGGGTAGTGTACATTGAGAGGTTTTATCTCATTGATCATTACCTTTCTATAGGATCCCATAGTACATAGTAGCAGGATGGATCAATGGCGATTGATGATGTCATATATTAGAGTGACATTGGGAGAGGCTAGCAAGCATTAGATACTAGAGAGCACAGAGAAAATTTGACTACAGTGCAGATGGCACAAAGGAAGAGTAAGCAGAAGCACACATTTTTTAGTTGACAGAGGCAAAGCTAGTAGCAATCAGAGCCTCTGGTGATTGATGCATCATAATGATTTAGTTTGGATGTTTTTTTGTTTTAGAAGTTGCAGTAGCAACAACACTAAAGATAAGTGTTGCAAGCAGAACATTCCAAAGGTATCGGATCTAGATAGAGTTGAATTCCTTTCTTATTGAGAGGCGTTTTTTAAAATAGCAACAAGAAATATTAAAAATAACACCAAGAAAATTCTAATTTAATTTTTCCTTGAATTAAATTGTAATTCTATTCTTGTACTAGCTTGTAGTAGTTAACTAATTTAAGTTGACTTAGTTGGCTCAATAAATTAAAGTTGGAAGTCTATCTAGAGTCACGTAGAGTGATCTCTAAATTTTAGGGTCCTGAGTTTAGTTCTTTTGAGTTGTAATTAGATAACTTAGTCTAACTGAGTTATAGTCACTTAAACTAGTTCTAACATTGGAGGAACTAGGGGCTTGGTAGGAAGTAGAATTAGCGAAGTGTTGGCTTAAGCGAGCTTCTGAGGTAAAGAGTTAGATTTTACTAGTGTAGGAATTTTTCACGAGGAACAAGCATTGTATTTTCTTGTTAGATCTTTTAGTTAATGAAAGATAGATAGTGGGGGTTTTTAGCAATTTCTTTCCCGAGAGAAATATTTTTTTATGTGCGATTGATATTCTTCCTTTTCTGCTTATTGTTTTCGTCGATCAATTTTGGTTTCCGTTGAAAAGTGGAGTAGGTTCTTGTCTTCTGTTTTAGCAAATCACATAAGTAGTTGAACCTATAAAAGAATCTACAATTTCTTTCTTTAAACCTATTGATGCATAGCTTCCTTGAATATATATGGTTAGGATTCAATAAATTTCGTCATATATGAAACATAACTAGAATATACCTCTGGTCTCTTTCATTCCTTGAAGGTTCCTTTCACAGATTTATGTTCTTCAACATCTTCTAATTTATCTTTTAACCGATTTGGCATTTTCGTTGTGGTTGGAATGACCACCGATTGAATAGGCTAATGTGGTCCTTCTTCGAGATTTGTAGTAGAGTTTTCATGATGAACTTCTTCTTCTTCAAATATGGGACCTTCTTTATCGTCAAAATCAATAGGAATATCTTTTGATTTCTTGTATGCTTTATTTTCATCCATTATGATGTCCTTGCTTACTTCAATATATCTTCCTTCCTTGATGTAGATTCTATATGCTTTTGAAGAGAGACTATATCCAACGAATATTTCCTTGATACTTGAAAAGTTCAACTTCCTTCACTTGTTTTTTTGGAAAATGGATATATGTTGGACTCCAAAAATTCAGAGGTGATCCACACTCGGCTTCTTTCCAGTGAATACTTCTTTGTGTGTTGTATTGCCAAGACTCTTATGAGGGATTCTATTTTGAATGTATATGACTATTAGTGCTACTTCTCCCCATAATAATTTTGGTAGGTATTGATCAAGGAGCATAGTTCGAATTCCTTCTTCAATTGACCTATTATTCCTTTCAGCCAATCAATTTTGTTCGAGATAATAGAGAAACATGAGCTCCCTCTCAATAATTGTCTTATTAGAAGATGCAATCAATTCATTAGAAGTGTATTCCCCACCATTGTCAAACCTCAGATTTTTTATCTTTCTTTCAGTTAGGGTTTCCATTTTAGCCCTAAACTCAATGAAATTATTAAATACTTCACTTTTTTTTTTTTAAGGAGTTAGAGCCATGTCTTTCTAGAATGGTCATCAATGAATGTCACATAGTAGATATGAACACCAAGTGATTTGTTAGGCATGGGCCCACACATATCGGAATGGATGAGGTTTAATATCTCTTTAGACCTAGATTCACTATTATCAAATGGCTTTCTTGTATGTTTTCCAAATGAGCATCCATTGCACACACATTCATGATCTAACTTCATATTAGGAATACCATGAACGAGTTGACTAAGAGTATGGATGACCTTATATTGTAGATTACCATACCTCCTATGCCACATCTTAATGGGACTTATTTCCATATGAACCAAAGCTTGACAAGGTTGATGTAATGAGTCTATAAAGACTTCCTTCACGAACTACAATAACCCCAGCTTTATCAACACTATAATATTTTCACCAAACCAATGATTTTCCATAAAAAAAAGAAACTATTTCCCCTTTATCTTCTAAACAAGAAATAAAGAGAAAAATCTTTTTCAAACCTGGACCATATAGAACGTTGTTGAGGTGCAATTTTGATCGATTATATAGCTTCAGCGATGTTGATCCTAGGCCTCTAACATCATAGCTTTTGTTTTCACCCAATTCCACTACATGAGAAGATGGATCCTTTGATAGTTTATGAATTTTTTTTACTTTCTCCTCTCATGTGTCTCGATTCTTCTCTATCAATGATCCATGCATTGTCATCATTAAGAGAACTTGTAAGAGCATCCAAGGATCCTTAACTTTTAATGTTTTTGAATAAGTAGTAGATGACATTCTTTATCTGGACAACTTCCCGCAATTTTGATACCTACTCTTATGTAGTTCCTCAAAGAGGGAGAATCCATGCCAATAAAGTGATCTTCGACTCTTCTTTACCTTACCTCTGATACCATGTTGCAAAATCAAATAAGTTATATTAGGGTTTGATTCTCCTTTCTTGATAGTTACTTGTGAGTGTGTTAGCTTATTTTTACATCTTTATTATGTTATATTTCATCACGAAATTGCCATATTATGTGTGCATGAAGATCACAAAAAAAGACACAATATTTAGGCATTATCCAAGGGAAAAATCCCCGCGAGGGGAAAGCCCAGTCAAGAAAATTATTACTTTCAATAGTATTCTTTGAGACTCTTCACCCTAGACAAAGACGAAACTTTCCCGCCACACCAAGTCAACCTCCCAGGTCTTCAACCACTTTCCATGAACTTTGACTAGGTAGTAGCTTTCAACATCATGTAGCTTTCAGCATCAGTGAAACTTGGAAGAGTTTGATCTCCTAAACCAGGGCATGAAATGGATAGAGAGAGGAACCAAAAGTTTGATTTTATTATTCTCCTTAGGCTTCCCCAAAATCCCACTTCCTTTCATTTCCTTAGACCCACTTCATCCTACTTCGCACTTCTCTGGCTACTATTCAGATATCAAACTAGCTTGAGAGGTGACGCTCCAAATGAATTTCACTTGCTTGTATTTATAAGCTCCATATGAGGTTGAATAGTGTCCCTAGGCTTACTTGATCTCTTCTACACCAATTTGTTGTGGAGGATAAATAAATCATATTTAGATCCATACTTAACATTTTTACATGATTCAGAAGCCTATCAAGGGCCTCTTCAAAAGTACAATGGCTCTATTAACTCAAAATAAATCACAAAAATCCTGAATGGGGACTTTGACCTAAAAATGGTGACCTAATTATGAAACCCATACTTTAATAAGTCATAATAATAATAATAATAATAATAATAATAATTTTCTTTATTCTTTTGACAAGTACATTACAAGATGACTCAAATACATTAAATGAAGATCGAACTTAGTTACACTTTCCAACAGATTCTTATCTGAGTGCCTTGGATGTCTCAATTTGATCTCATTCTATAAGAAAGAGGAATTTTGTGGGTTTCCCCCCTTATGGGGTTTTGGCCCTTGCTTAGAGAGCCTACACCTTGTGTTCCTTATCTATTGTGATTATCATATGTTTTGGTAAATTCTTGATGAAAATAACATATTAAAAGAAATAATAGGCCAACAAATTTCACAAGCAATTATCAAATAAGAGAAATTTACCTAATATACAAAAATTCTAATTTCTCAACAAAATCTTTGATAAAATATCATTTTTTTTCTTAAAATTTTCTTGTTGATTAAAAACGATTCAATTAGATCTAAGCATTGATAGCTTAGACTTTTGAATAAATAATGTTTCCAACAATACATATGGAAACATTATTTGGTGGTCGATTTCTTGGAGACAATGTAAGAGATTTATCTTATAGGACATATGCATGACAATGGAAACAAATGAATTCATACATGTAAGTGCATAAGTTCATGGTAGACCATACCCACCAAGATGTATTTTATACCCTCAATACCAACAAATATGCAATAAGAAAATTCAGATGGCTCAACTACATTCAATGTTAATTCTATGGAAAATATGATCAAGAAGCTCTCTAAAACTAGTCCCAAAATATCTTGAACCAATTCATAGTAGTTTTTAAGAGGAAAATGTCTTAGATTTCACACCATTTATCTAGAAATATAATACTTTTTATGTTAGAAAAAACCCCTCTTATAAAAGTAGTATTAAACTATATGAAGGAAAAAGTATTGCTATAAGCCCTTGATGAGAAATTTAGTTCCATATAAACATATATTGATGTACAATACCTAAATGATATAGAAAAAAATAATCCTAAAAACTGATAGAATGTCATTAATTTAAAAATACTAGTGGGAAGCTCACAACCAATAAGGTGAGAAACATGGTGAGGTGAGGACCATGTAGGAGGCCATAATAAAAGTGATTATATCATAACAACCAAGTTGATAATAACCACTGTAAATGATTTTGATAGTGATTGTCATACCAATGGATTTTAATTGTGAAAAAACATTAAATGGGACCTTCATAAATTTGTAGAATCAACTGGAAATAATGAAAATGTTCTCTTTACTAATAACCAACTTAGAAACAACAATATTGAAAATATATAAATAACGAGGTTGAAAATATAGATTCAAGTAGTAACTCTAATCAATATTATTTCATTGGAAATGGTATTAGCTTAAACAGTTCTAATATTAAGGAGAACCATTGGAAGTGCGATGAAAAAAACATAATCAACTCTTCTAGATGTAATGAAAGTAGGGATCTGTGTAATATGAGGAGCATCCACAAACCAAGAATTGAACGTAGGCGGAAGGTTTTTAATCTATAATCCCAATAATTAAGCTCTCAAAAAATAAATGTTCTCAAAAAAGGTTTAGGGTTTTCCATTGCCCCAAAAAAACATTTCAATGGAAAGCATCATTTGTAACATAAAAAAGGGAACTCAAAAACTTTTTTTGGAAGAAAAAGATGGAACAAGAGAAGAATGTGCTCTCTTAATGAAAAAATATGAACCACTAAAGGACAATTTAAATAAGGAAGAACAATCAATTTTCAGACCCCTTAGCAATAATGAAAAAATTGTTGGTCCTAAAGGTAGACAAAGGTGGTGCCGCTAGTTGTTATGGAAAAGGTAGACTACATTCTTAAGATGAATTAACATATTAGTTGTGGTAGATATAGGAAACTCAACACCAACCTCATCTGAAAAGTTATATAAGTTTTGAAGGAAATTAATGAATCTAACCTTGATGAGGTTGAATAAGAAGCTAACACCTTCTTGCATTATGGGCTCGAAAATATTCACAAGGAGGGGATCCCTGTGAGGCCAATAGTCAATATCATTAGCTCCTACAAGTGTAAATTAGACAAATATTTTGTGAAGATCTTAAAACCCCTTGTTGGAAACATTAACTCTTTTATTAAAGATTCCAATGATTTGGTAAACTTATAAAAATGAGAGAGTAGATCTGAATAACATACTTGTAAGTTTTGATGTGGTGTCCATGTTTACCAAAATTATTTATATATATCCATTCACATTATTAAGAATATTGTTGATGCTAAAATAGTGAAGCTAGTTGAGATTTGTGTGCATTTCACATTTTTAGTTTCCACGGAAATTATTATGAGCAAAAACTATTATGAGAAGATATCTTGATTTCCCATGGAATTGCCACTCTCAACAATTGTTGCAAAATTATACATGAAAAACTTTGAGAATAAAGCACTAGAGTCCTACCCTTTGAAATAAACTTGGGGGAAGAAATGTGTTGATGACACAATCATAAAATACCCTTATGGTAGCCTCAAGGGATAACTCAATCTATCAAGTTCCCGTTGCTAAGTACCTTGCCAAATGGGAGGTGTTGAGGCCTCGAAAATTTTTTCGTCAACACGGGGAAAACTACCCGGTCCCTACCTTAAGATAACTCCTTTTCCGGTTAGGTAGTGGCTCTGATTGGGGACAATGGGACCAATTTCCCAATCAAAGGTGATTGAATGAAGGTGTAATGCTTATAGTGGAGTGAAATAGATGGATTTGCAACAATGATTCAAATGGAAAACATGTGCATTAATGTACTCTATAACTTGGGATGTTTAACCTTTATCTAGATGTGATCTATAATGATTTTCCTTAGTAAATGACAAAATAGATTGCTCAAACACCAATGGAAATGAAAATATTTCAAGATTTTTATCTTAATTAAATAGTTAATCAAAATAATTTGTGTAACTCATATCACATTTAGAATATAAAATCAAATTGCTTAACATGTATTTAAAAATATCAATGGCAACATGATCTGAAATGAATACATATAAAATTGTTCTTTAAATACCATGTAATAAAAAATCTGAAAAGATAAATTCACTATTTATTTATGAACAAAACAGAGGTACAAAGATAGAAATACGAGATGCATGTTGCTCATCTCATAAAAGAAATAGTAGCAGTTTAGTCCTTCTCACAAAGATGATTTTGAGAATACAGAAATGCGACTTCTCAAAATTCCTTATGAAAATTCTTAAAATAGTGTTCGAGGCGTGCTATTGAAAAATGTATGAAAGTACAATAGTGCGAGCTTTTTTAAGCTTTTATTCATAAAATTCAGGTGCTTAATTTCATACAACAAGTAAACTTAAATAGCACAAAAACAATTGAATGTATTGTGAAGAGTGTTAAGGGAATTTAAACAGATCCCTTCAATAACGTTTAAAGAAAAACTGTTTTTTCATAGAAATTTATGAATGTGATTTGCTTTCTTCATAGGCTTTACTTGTTCCATTAGATTATCTAGATGTTTTTCTATCTATTCGAATTGAACTGCTGCTTATCATCACAACTGTCTTCTTCTGTCATGATCCTGAACAGGGAAAATAGGTATCGATAAGTGCAAATTAAATGAGAGTGATAAGTGAGTTTTATTTGAAACAAATCATTTTTTGTAGGAAATCAAGAAAAATGTAGATCATAATAAATATTGAACACAACAATCATGGAGAGGAATGTGGAGTGAGGTCTATGATAAGAGAGGTAGACTTTATGGTCTTATCACAAATCGCAAAACAGAGAGATATCACAATCGCAGTTATGGAGTGGAATATTATAAGAAGTGGTCAAAAGAATTGTGATTTGTGATATGTGGGATGACGTGATGGTGACGTCACTATGACGTGGTAGATCCATGTGGAAATATGACATGGAAGATGATATGGCAATGGAAAGGGTCTTATCACAAATTGCAAAACAGACACTAATGAAAAGGGGAGGCTTAGCAGTTGTTTAAGAAGGGGTTCAAATTGTTAAGTAGTTTGTGAAGAGGGGAGTCCAAAAGAACAAATAAGTGACATGTAGATATAATGCTGGATAGATAAACCACTTTTCGGACCCCCACATTGAGAAACTTAAAATTGAGCGCGCATGGGGGGGAGGGGGGTGAAATCTTCTCTGTCGTAGATTTGGGAAGATTAGATCTTAGTTGTTTTGATTAAATCACAAGAAAGACCAAATAGAAATTGATATTAGACTCAGGGTAGAATTCAAAATAATAACAATCACTTTTTAGGAAGAGAGTACTCTAAAAAAAAACCAAACGGGGCATTCTCAAATCATATCGCAATCGACGTTCGAAGTGGAGGAGGAATGGATTAACTTCCATGGATTTTGTGATTGCGCAGATGGCAGGGATGTATGAAATGACAATTATAATCCTATCGAGTCCAGGATAATCGCATATCACAATTGGTATGAGGTAGGAGTATAGACTTAAAAATTTTTGGAAAAAAAAAATTTATTGTCACGGACATGGGGAATTTATGAATTGTAGTGGACAATCCCATCGGGTTTGAGGCTTTATTACATATCGCAATCGACATGAGGCAGGAGTATGGACTTATGATTTTTTGGAATTTTTGTGATAGCCACAGACAAGGGGAATTTATGAATTGTAGTGCATAATCCCCTTGGGTCCGGGACTTTATCACATATCGCAGTCAGTGGCGCGGGCATTAAGTCTATGGAACTTGTGATTGTGTGGATGCAAAGTTTTATCAACTCGAGTGTATTTCGACGGGTCTGGATTATCGCATTTACATAAGAGATAGGTAACGAGACCTCAGAAATGGTTCTTGTGATTGTGCAGACATAGGATTTTAATGAAGTGAAGCTTACGATCTCGTCGAGTTCGATATCATATCAAAATCGCAAGTGAATTAACGAAGGGGTCTGGCTTAGTGTATTGTTTATTTACAATACAAGGTAGAGGTAAAGAAAAAATATCTGATTATTTATTTTTTTGTTTAAATAACCTACGTTTTAATACTTAGGGCTTTAAAAGCTTAAGTGTGATCCAGGTCTCAGGGGCTATTTAAAATTTGGTTTTTTATAACCAAGGCTTAATACTTGGGTTTAGTTCAAAAATCCTAAGTATTGGACTTTGGTTATAGGGTTTTACTAACATTTTTTATGTTTATTTTCCATTTTTTAATTTTTTGTTTTTTAAAGAAATAAAATCAATGGCTTTTTAAAACTAAAGGGTCCCTATTTTAATATAATAAATTTCATAGGAAATTTATAATATATTAAAGCGGGGTTTATTGAACAATTAGTAATTTGTGATTCACTGGAAGAACCAGTTATCTCTGATAAATGATGAATTTCTTCCAAGATTCAGTAAAGATAATTTAGGAAGTGGAAACTAATTTTCAAAATAGTTAGATAAATAAAATTGCTTTGAATATAAAACTCATTAAATTGCAATTTATTTTAAAAGCCTTTCATGAATGAAAAACACCTATTTACTTGTATCTATCATTAATCAGTTTATAAAAATAAAGTAGGGGGACTTTTACAATTTAGTTTGTAATGTACTCATTTGTCATAGGTAGAGTCACTGCTCCCAACAAGTGTTTATAGCGTCGACAAGGTTACATTTTAACCAACAACAATCCATTGTCCCATCCATTAATAGTGCAATAATTAGAGGTAATGTTTTTTTGTTTTTTTGTTTTGTTTTTTTTTAATGCTAAAAATTCATTGTCCTAGTTTGGTGGCTAGATAACGACAATTCCATTCACCGGTAATAATTAAAACTAAACAAGTTGGCTCATGATCAGACCTCTTGTCTTACAATTAAAAATCGTAAGCCATTACTTTGATTTAGTGTTGAGTGTGGTAATGTTTCTTTAATTGGTTCCCTATGATCATGGTAAGCAGGCTCATGATGAGACCTCTTATATTTTTAGAATTATTATATTTTAGAAATTCACTCTAAAAATTCTCTTTTTAATGGATGTGTAGCATCATAAAAGAGTTTTGGATGACAAATCCAAGTTGGAAGTGTTTCGTCATAAGACAATCTTTAATTTTTAAGAATAACATTTTTCACTAAAAGTAGAATAAAAGGATATAAGTTTTTTAGCTTTTTTAAAGATTTTACAACTTAACAAAAAAAAAAAAATTCAAAGTTACAATTTTATCAAGTTTTAAATTTTCATAATAACTTCTTAAAAAAATTCCTAACATCAAATTGAAAAATTAAAAAAAATCAAGAGATGTTTGAAATGTCAATAAAGTACTATTTAACTTTTTATTAATAATATCTGTAAAAGGAAAATAAATTACAGCGGGATGTATATGATGATATTTTTATATGTAATATACTATATTTCTATATATATATATATATATATATATATATATATATATATATATATATATATATATATATATATATAATATATATATATATATATATATAGATATATAATATAGATATAGATATAGATATAGATATAAGATATAGATATAGATATAGATATAGATATAGAAAAAAAAATTATTTAAGATGAGCCCATTTACAGGAAGAGAATCTCTCTTTCCTAATAAATCTTGAAGTATAAATGTAGATGGGCTTATTTGTTCAACAATTTGAAATGGACAAAGCCATAATTCCTGAAATTTGGTATGTTTCCCTTTTTCCTCACGTTCTTTGTCCCACTTGAACTAGACCTCCAACATGGAAAGATATTTGTGTGACTGAACTTGCACCAAAACAGGCTTTTACCATCTATTCATGTCTCGTGTGTGTGAGTTTGGCCTTTTCCCATTCTTCTTCTAGTTTTAGGATTTGTGAATTTCTTAATTGCAAGGAAGAGGAAGGTGTTTCTTCAATAAATTGGACTAGGGATAATGAAGGAAGAGCTAAATATGATGAAATGATGGATTCCTTACCATATACTAAGTTGAATGGAGAAGTTCCTATAGAGGCCTTCTGAGTTATCCTATCAGCCCAGAGAGAAAATATTAAAGCTTTGTGCTAGTTTCTTTGAATTTTATCAATAGTTCTTTTGATTATTCTAAGGAAATTTTTATTAGTGGATTCTACCAAACCGTTTCCCTGGGGATAGTAATTAGCAGAATATTTGAGATTAAAACCTCCCCTAATTGAAAATTCAATCATACTAGTACCCAAAAAATAAGATGGATTATCAAACATATGTGCAGAAGGAAAATCAAATCTTGTAATGATAAATTGATCAATAAATTCAATAATAGAATCAGAATTGACCACCTTTAGCAAAATTTCTTCCACCCACTTAGTGAAGTAATCTATAGCAGTTATAATACATCTATATTGTTTAGAATAATGAGGAACGATCTCACCTATGATATCCAGTCTCCATTGTTCGAAAGGTTGTTCGATGTTGACTAGCTGCAGAGGCAAGGTTGGTTTCCATTGTCTTCCAGAAGAAGTTTGGCATGTTTTGCATTTCCTTACGTATGCATGGGTCTCTTTGAAGAAAGTGGGCCAGTGGTATCTAGCATGTAATGTTTTGTGTGCAGTAGTATCTCCTCCAAAGTGTCCACCTACTGGTCGATCGTGAAGTTCGTGCAAAATTGTTTGTGCTTTAGACTTTTCAAGGCATCTTAACAATATGGAATCATAGTTTCTCCTAAATAACACATTATCAACAATACCATAACGACTTGCTTTTAATCGTAAAGCTCTTTTTCTTTTACAATTGAGTTCGGGAGGAGAATATCCATTTTTCCAATAAAAAAATAAATCAGTGTATTGGGACTTAGAATCAATCACAGTTACCTCAGAAATGTGTTCATTGTTACCTATGTCCCGTTTAGGTGATATGTTGGATTCTCCTATAAGAAGCTTGCAAAAACCTTACCCTCTGACAATTTTGGCTAGTTTAATTTCAATATCGTACTCCTGCAGAGTCGCTACCCAATTTTCTCTCTTTTCTCATAATTCTTTCTATATTAGTAATTGCCTCACTGGTAGGAATGGGACTATTAATTTTGTGTGTGTTGTTAAAATATAAGGTCTAAAATAATTTACAGATTTATACACAACAAATTCTTCTTTTTCTACTTCTAAATAATTCAATTCAGCACCCTGAAAATTTGAACTGAAAAAAGAGACAGGTGCTTCAATTTTCTAATTATTAATCATTGTCAAAGCAACGACATAAGAAATTGAGGAAGTAAAGGTATATAAGATGAAATGATCAGAGAAATTCAGAGTATTTAAATAAGGAGCATTAATAATTAAGTGTTTGATTAAATCAAATTATTTCTTTTCATTATGACCCCATTTAAAAAATGTGTTTTTCTTAATCATTTGTTGTAATGGAAAAATAATCTGTGAGAAATGACGAACAAACCTTTCGACAAAATTGATCTGTCCAAAAATTGATTGCATTCTTTTTTGTTATATGGTGGAAAAATTCCTAAAATTTATTTTATTCTATCAAGATCAATGTAAATTCCATTTTTTGACACAATGAATTGTAAAAGTTTCCCTTCACTAATAGCGAAAAAAGAATTTTTTGGATTTAATGAAATCCCATATTTTCTACAACGTTTGAAAATTTGTCATAAGTTTGTTGGCATTATGGCTAAAGTGTTGTCCTTGATGGCAAATCACTCAGATGATAAATTATAGTGCAGCAAAGTCATTTTCAAGTTCACGGAATTTTATGCAGAGAAAAGTTTACTTCATGTAGAGAAAAGTTCACGAAATTTTATGCAAAGAAAATTTTATTTCATGTAGAGGAAAGTTCACGGAATTTCATGCAGAGAAAAGTTTATTTCATGTGGAGAAAGTTACACGCACTTTCATGGTTGGTTCATGGTATTAGTCCCACAGTTTTTGATCCTATGGTTTTGGCCCGTGGTATTGGTCCATGATTTGAGGAAGAGCTTGCCTATATAAAGCAAAGGAGATAATTTGGCTTGGGTATGCTTTTGGGTTAAATATCTTAAGATCTGAAATATTGGTTTATTATTTCAAAAGCTCGATCTATATGAAAGTGAAGTGGAAAGCGAATCTGTGAAGGGTGATCTCTTGAGCGCTGTAGCTGCGGAAGTGCGGAGGCGCCACAGGAGACGCCACAGAGGCGCCACAGAAGGCGCAGTGCGGAGACGCCACAGAAGCGCCACAGAAGGCGTAGTCCAGAGGCGCCACAGGAGACGCCACAAAGGCGCCACAGGAGACGCCACAGAGGCACCACAGAAGGCACAGTGCGGAGGCGCCACAGGAGACGCCACAGAGGTGCCACAGAAGGCGCAGTGCGGAGGCGCCACAGGAGACGCCATAGAAGGCGCAGTGCGGAGGTGCCACAAAAGGTGCAGTGCGGAGACACCACAGAGGCGCCACAGAAGGCGCAATGTGGAGGCGCCACAGAAGGCACAATGCGGAGACGCCATAGAGGTGCCATAGAAGGCGCAGTGCGGAGACGCCACAGAAGGCGCAGTGCAGAGACGCCACAGAGGCACCACAGAAGGCGCAGTGTGGAGGTGCCACAGAAGGCGCAGTGTAGAGACGCCACAGAGGCGCCACAGAAGGCGCAGTGAGGAGACGCCACAGAGGCGCCACAGAAGGCGTAGTGTGGAGGCGCCACAGAAGGTACAGTGTGAAGGCGCCACAGAAGGCGCAATGTGGAGACGCCACAGAAGGCAGAGTGCGGAGACACCACAGAAGGCGCAGTGCGGAGACACCACAGGAGACGCCACAGAGGCGCCACAAAAGGCGCAGTGCGGAGATGCCACAGAGGCGCCACAGAAGGCGCAGTGCAGAGGCGCCACAGAAGATGCAGTGTGGAGACGCCACAGAGGTGCCACAGAAGGCGCAGTGTGGAGACGCCACAGGCCAGAGAAAAGGAAATTGCGTATCTGTCTTAAGATCTTTTGTTGACTGATTTTTTTGTTGATAAGGTGTTCTGGGTTTAGTTTACTGTTATTGTGGATCTGGTTATCTGGGTGACTTACTGGTACTTGATGATCATTTGATGTTTATGGATCCAGTTTGAAAACTTATGAAAAGTGGTCCTTGAAAGAAAAGAAGAAGGGGGTTGTAGCTCCCTTCCAGGAGAGACTGGAAAATGAGAGAGAGTTGTAGCTCTCTGCAGGTTGCAGCGTGCGTACTGGTAAAGGACTGCACCCGTACAAGACCATTGTAAAAGGAGTTTCTAATTTGGAAGAAGATAGAGAGATATTGCAGCAGGTAGTTTTCACCCACATTGGGTTTCCACCTTATATCTGGTGTTCTTTGATGTGACTGTCTATTTTTCTTGCTCATTATTTTATGGTACTGATATGCAAAAATATTTCAAAGTGTAAATAAGGAAGATTTTTTAAAAGAACTAGATAATACTGATTCACCCACCCTCTCATTATTATTTTCAATAGGAGGTTCCTTTGTTTTCAATTGTTGGAGCATGATATATGTCTCTCCATGAGCATTGAGGGAGATAATGTGTGCCCAAGGTTGTTGGGAGCTCACAAGGAAGCATCGCTAAATGAGGCAGCATCGACATAAGACAAAACTAATGTTGCATTGTTACGATCCCATTTTCTCGTGAATTATGAAATAGTCATTCATAGGCAAGAGATTCTAACAATAGCCCTCTACCTATGAGGAAAGGAGCATGGTAAGGCCAATATATAGAAATATGTCTGTTATACTTTTCTTAACATGTTGCATTCCAGAAACCTTTTATTTTTTAGATTTGACTCTTTAAGAGGCTAGTGACCTGTCTTGCAATAATAAACTCAATGTGAATCATCCACAATATTTCTTGAAATAATTTTTAAATCCTCGTTTCTCGTTATTAATATTAGGATATCTCTTCTTGGGATTTCAATTGTCTTATTTCAGATTACATAGATTTCATTGCTTGTCGTGGAGGGCTTATGATGATTTAGAGGGGATATGAGATATTTTTTATGATGAGAAGTATGGGTACTAACCATATATAAAATTGTATACTGGAAGTAGGGGATGTTTATTGTTATTGTTGGTAGGTATGAGCTATGAAGGAGATTGGTGGGGGTGTATATAAAATCCATAATGGAGGAAGTTTAATGCATACTTCATCATTGATTTGGATGATACTTGGACATAACAATGCACTTCCATTTTCCTTTTTTTTTTGGTTGCTTAATCATTTATATCCCCTATTCTCTTCAATATGAAACTGAGATCTTCATGAACTAAACCGTTGTTGAAATCATGGATTGCCTAATTTGAGTCTCCAATGATGGCGACTTCATTGATGCCCTTTATAATTAGTAGTTGCGATCCCTCCCATAGAGCTAAGGTCTATACACCATTATTGGTGAAATATCCCAAATCCTAGAATCTTTTGAAGAGAATCTTCTAGCAAGATTTTTACTCTAGCCTTGTACTCCAAATAGGAAAATATTTTCTTTGTAAGTCCCATTGAATTAAAGAATGTAGATTCCCTTACGTCTTTCCCATTTTTACAAATAAGATTAGGTTAATATTAACTCCTAGCAGCGAGGACTCTTTGGTTTGAATCTTTCTATTCAAGTGATGCTTCTAGGTTTGAGCCCTTAAAAGAATTTGTGCTCGCCGATACTCAAGTTTTTCTCGCAATAAGATAGTATTACAACTAAAGGCAGGGCATCAAATAACATAAATTATTATTTTTAGAAAAAGGATGAGCTAGGAGTATTTTGTTGTTAAAAATTGCTTTGTTTCCTACCACTTATATTATCCAATAAATATATTTTAGGAGGGCATTAACTACTCTTTTAAGGGCCTTTTTCCCCATTATATATATAATTTATAATTTATATATCATGTTTGAAACATAGAATTCTAATTTTTATTAATTACAATGAATATATGAAACTTTACCAAGGTGGAATCCTAAACATATTTTGTATAATTGAATTCCATAAATAAATAATGATGTTCTCTTCTGAGCTCTCACATAATTTACACCTTGAAGGACCATTTATATTTCTCTTTTTAGATTTTCATATGTGAGGATTTTCCTATGCATGAGTAACCAACAAAAGACATTTACCATGGGGATTCCATTTTTGTTCCATATTGTTTCCCAATATCTACTTGTGTAAGAGTTTATATATCTGATATTTGTTATATCATAGCATTTCTTCATAGAAAAATAATTTTTCTCCTTAGTACATCATCTTTCATCTTCAAAATGCTTGCACACAGTTGCATGACCTTTCAATGCACCTAGGAAGGAGAGATATGAAGAGATTAACTCCTCTAGAGAATTGACATTGATCCCATTTTTCCATAGACCACTACTTTCATTCCACATAGATATCTCCCATAGATGCACACAATTGCAATCTTTCATCTGCCTTTCTAGAGTTTTCGAGTCTTGTCTTGTTTCTGGGAGTATTATGACAATTTCAATTTCCTCACATAATTTTAATTTTATTTTCATTACCTATAGTCCATCCTATATGTCTCAGTATTAAGTTTTTACATTTTTTAGATAGTTTCGAAGTGTAATATCTTGTCTTATTCTACTATGGGAGCTTTGTCCTTTCAACATTTGTATTGTGCAATTATTTCCTTCCTACAGCTCGGACCCACTAGAATTTATCCTCTTTTATCAGTCTCCAAACTATTTTTTCTCCCATTTTATTATTATATGGTATGTTGTCCTTGATATTGAGACCTCCTTCTTCTATATCCATCTTGACTATTTCCCAATTCACTAGGTAGTATTTTTTTCAGGTAATTTTTCCTTCTTGCCATACAAATTTTTGCATGCTTTTGTTAATGCAATCAAGAATACATTTATGTGTTACAAAAGTTGAAGCTTGAAAAATTGGAAGGGTGGATAAGGTGGAATTTTCTAAGATTATTCTTTTTGCTATATCCTGTACAATGAAAAGACCTTCTAGCACAGGTTATAACAAAGGCTTTTAATGTTATAAAATTGGTAAAAATTGCTAAACAAAACATATTCTACAAAATTTGTTTATGATAACATAAAATTTAGTAGAGATTATAATAGAACTTCATCACAACTAAAACAACTTGGGTGCTTATAGGTTTTACCAGATTTTATTTTATTCTTTATTTATTTTAGTTCACTTCATGGAACAACAAGCATCGTTGCCCTATATATATAAACACATAGGGATGCATACAAAATTATAGCTATAAAGGCCTTGAATGAAAAGAGCACTTGCACATAATATATATCGCATGAATGCTAATATACAAAAGAGGCACTCAGGCATCCTTGTAAGGAATGACTTTGGGGAACACAAGAAATAATTACAGTCTTGGTGCTTTTCTTTAAATTTATAGCACCGATGCATATTGTTTGTATAAATGCATCGGTGTGTTAGTTATATACAAGGACTATTGTTGTGAGTTTTCATAATGCACTCGGGTTAGAAATAATATTTTGTATGACTGGGTTGTTAGTTCTATGAAAGCACTAGTGTGTTAATAATTACAATCGAGTGTGGCATTAATTGCAAACAATACTAGTGCTTGAAGAAATAAACATCTCGGTGTTGTGGTTTCCAAAATAGCAATGATCATCCAAAAATATGTTGTCACGATGCTTTTATATAATATAATGCACTGGTGTGTTTTTATGTTATGGAGGCATTGGATTTTTATATGATATTTTCTCTCTTTTGAAAACATCGACCCGTGATAGAGAAATTATTGTAATTTATTAATTCATTATTGATCAAAAAATAAACATATATCTTATAACAATATTCATATAAATTAAAATTTAATTAATGTATTTGTATATGATGTTCGGATTAATGTAACATCCCCTGGTAACCTCGTAGGAAAAAGCATGCAGTAAGGAATTTTTTTCGGGATTTACCAATGTGTAAAGTTTTTAAATTACTTTTTATATTCCCTCAACAATCATTAGAATAATGCCCACGGGGCTTTGGATTGACGGTGAATGGGTGCACTGTTAAGGCACTCCTTGCGATAGGTCACCAGTTCAAATCCCCCATGGGTACTTAGGTTAGTCTTAATTGGAGAAAAAAACAATCATTAGAATAACCATCATTATTATATAGAGAAATATTTAGAAAAAGCATAGTGAATTACATAACCACTCAATGCCTTTGTTGTAGCATATTAACTTAAATTTCCTAGTATAACGATGCATCAATTCCATGTTTATTTTAACTCAATTAGTAAATCACATACTTGAATAAAAACATCACATCATGAAATAAATTAAGATCAAAAAAATGACACAATGAACAATAAGATCATTAGACAGTGATATACCCTAGAAACCCCGTAGGGTGAAAACCAACAAACATTTAACTTTATTATTTTACAGTTATGAGGGTCTTCACCTCTCACTCAATGGTTATAAAGGAGTCCATCCATTCACCATTGTCATAAAATATTACATAGAAAAATCATATTAGATGCAACATAACTAGCTATAAGTTATTACAGTGATCATGATATCATTTACCCATGATATCACTCCCAGCTGCCTTGTTCAGGTGGAATTTTAGGGAGAACTTTCTATATGCTTCACAAATTTTGTTTGTTGGGGATGTTATCTCAACATCAAATTTTTTCTACTGCCATTTATGTGGGCTACCAAAGGTAGTCATTTTTATCCAAATTTAGGTTCTCAAAATGTAAAATTGTAGGAGCATCGTCAAGATTGATCTTTGTGGTTTTTAATTCAAATTTGATTCATGTTGGGTTGTGATAAACAAATTAAAGTATATGAGAGAACCAACATTACAGATTTAATCCACACAAAGAAAAACG
This sequence comes from Pinus taeda, assembly GCA_000404065.3. Taxonomy (NCBI): domain Eukaryota; kingdom Viridiplantae; phylum Streptophyta; class Pinopsida; order Pinales; family Pinaceae; genus Pinus; species Pinus taeda. The sequence continues at coordinate 21,553 of APFE030513352.1, forward strand.
AAAATATCGTCATCGACAATGGTGATCGTTATCAGAATAGAAGGATATATGGCCCATTAACCCATCTAAGTCTCATGCCATTGTGTAAACATAGTACATTTCATATTCATGCATGTAGTGATGGTTATCAAATTACAAAGATATATCGCCCATTAAGCCAACTAGGTCTCAAACCATAGAGGAATGATAGTAAATTGCATATTCATGGGTGTTTTTTCTTCTAGTCACATTGTTGTAGTTTTAATTACTTCTTATTTTCAAATTTAAATGATTAAACCAGTGTGGAATTAAAAATTCTATGACCTTTGTTAATTTCAATTTTGTCTTTTAAATAAAACATATTTTTATATTTGATTAAGATTGTTTTCGTTATAACTTTACAGTAATAAAGGAAAAACATATAGTTGACTAAAGGAAAAACATATAGTGGAGTATGCCTGAAGAGGGTGAAAGGACTTTTTTATTATTATAAAATATGTATTTTTATATTAGATAAGCACGAGGGTGCTAGAGAGCTTAAAATTGCATTGCTTAGAATTGTTAGAGATCTCAACCTCTTGCAAGATAAATCCAAAGACGAATTGGACATGATATAATGAATGCTACCTAAAATTCTAAGGAATATCAAAGGCTTAAAAGGGAATATGGCACAAAACTATCCACCTAGAAAAATCAATCAACAATATATCATGTTATAGTAGAGGTTGTCATAGAAGTGGTTTTTGTTGAAAATAGCAACAAGAAATGCTAAAAATGGAAGTGCTAAAAATAGCACTATTATAAATAACATTTTGGGATACATTCCAATTTTAGTTAGTCCCTGAACTAAAATTGAGAATTAAAATTAAAATTTGATCTTAGTAGCTATTTGTAAAATAATTAATTAATTCATATTGTGTTAATTATTTGTAGGAAATCAAACATGAAGTCAATGTGAAGGCATGCAACAGTTTCTCCATTGATTGAGGAAGTTATCCCTTGATCAAGGAGATCATGATGAGTTGTAATTAGTATCTCAGTTATTTGAGTTAAGTCCAGTTACATTAGTTCCAACAGTCTGTGGAACTGATTGTGAGTTTAGTTAGTCAATGCATGCATGCATGTAACTGTTGCACTTCAGATAACTGAATATTCTCTAGTAAATAACTCATGCATGTCAGTTTAGTTAGAGACCTAGTTGAGATCAGGTTATGGGATAGTGTACTACCAGTTTCTAGAATATTCCATGGAGGATATCTCTTGCATGTAGAAGGAGTTCATTCCTTGGAGATTACGCAGTTATTTTTGAGTTTGATGGTTGTGTGATGAGGCCAATTCACACAGGTGGCAACATTGGACCCCAACATAAACTGCGCAAGGAAACATGAGGCTTGGAGGGCTGGAGGAAGGCACTTGTTGTGTCTATTCAGTCTGTGCACTGTACTGTTCGATTGTGCTGAGAGCTAGATGGCTTATGAGCTGAAACTTTGGGTAATCTAAACATATTTCCACTTGTATGATATTACAGAGATCTGGGTTTTAGGCTGAGGCTTTCCCCATAGTATTCTTCTATGTTCATGTGTGATTGCTTTCTCATTCTCAGTTATATGTGTTCTATTTGATCTTGCTAATATTCGATTAAGCTTCCGTAAGTTTGTTGTAGAAGTAGATCTGGTATTTTGCTTTAGTATATTGCATAATATGTTGATCTAGAGTGAGAAATTCTACAGTTTTCTTATAGGTAGTAACATCTAGAACTTTTTTGATGCTATATTTACTTGTTTGGTCCTTTTTCCCTTCTCCTTCAAAGCCCGTATTTTTCCCAAACTGATTAGACTATGTGGAGCTTCATTTGTTTTCAGTTGTTGGAGCATGATCTGTGTCCCTTAGTGAGCATTAAGGGAGAGAATGGGTGCCCGAGGTTGTTGGGAGCTCACAAGGAAGCAACACTAAATGAGGGAGCATCAACATAAGAAAAAAGTAATCTTGCATTGTTACAAACCCATTTTCTTGTGAATTATAAAATAGTCATTACTGAGCAAAACATTCCAACAATGGCCCTCTACCTTTGAGGAAAGGAGCATGGTAGGGCCACCATATAGAGAATCTACCTATTATACTTTTCTTGACATACCGCATTAGAAAAGCCTTTTACTTTTTAGATTTGACTCTTTGAGAGGCTAGTAATCAATCTTGCAATAATCAACTCAATGTTCGTCATCCATAATATTCCTTGAAATAATTTTTACATCCTCGTTGATCATTCCTAATATTAGGATATTTCTTCTTGTGATTTTAATTATGGTATTTCAGATTACATAGATTTCATTGCTCTTTGTGGAGGGATTATGATGATTTAGAGGGGATATGAGATATCTTTTATGTTGAGAGGTATAGGTACTGACCATATATAAAATTGTATATTTGAAGCAAGGGATGTATATTGTTATGATTAGAGGGTACGATATTTGAAGGAGCTTGGTGGAGGTGTATATAAAATCCATTATGGAGGATTTTCGATGCACACTTGATCATTTATTTCGATCATACCTTGACATAACAATGCACCTCCATTTTCCTTCTTTTTTTTTTGCCTGTTTGATTTTTGTCCCTAAGAGCATGGAATCCTTCTATGATTATGAAAATATTTTTATTACAAAATCAACATGAATGCTCAGATTGCACAATAATTCTTTAAAATAATTCTTTATTGATATTCAATGTTTAGATTATAGACTCTTCTTCCCTACGCACTCAAATGCATGGGTCCGTGCACTTAGCTACGAAATTACCAAGGCCTCCTACACACTCAGTTGCGGGAGCCTTCCCCTTCTCACGTAAGTACAAGAAGCATAGCCTTCCTACTTTAGCACTTGCCCAAAATGTCAAAACTTCTTTAAAGTCTACAATTCTTCATTCTCTCTAAGACTCGCTATGACTGAACAATTTATAGCTTTCTTCCGTACAATACCATAGTTTGTGGGCCATGCGAGAACCTTAAAAGCAACCCAAACAAGGGGCTAAGACCCCTTTGAACATTATGTACCTACACACTTCACATCCACATTTCATGCAGACTTCAATTTTTTTACAAAAACTTGTACAAAAATTAGGTTAAATAACTCCAAACCTAATGCTAGGGACACTGTCACGTGGAATTAGTCGATCTTGCGGACAAGACAGACCTTCCTAGAATCTAATGAAGACCTAATGACAAAAAAACCAACCAGACACTCTCTTTCTCTAAATGTGCTTTATAAATAGTAGTAAACAAATGTGTTTAAGGGCTTACCTCATGTCGAACGCAAGTTCGGAGATGCCTTTGCTCCTTTGATCCAAGTAAGTTCCTTCGTCGCAAACTTGCAAGCACAAACAAGGCAAACAATTAAATAGCACCTGAATATCCAATATTATAAAACATATTTAACATGAAAGTCAAGGAGTCCATGAAACAAATAGCATAAGATACTTGTTGAGAAAAATGAGCTTGATTGTATTAATTCAAAAGAAAAGAACCTTACAACCTTTGCCTTGACGGCTGTACAAGCTCCTTCCAGGGTCCAACAAGAAGTCTCCTCTACTTTGACAAGCTTCACTCACTCCCTAATGGGGCCAAAAAGGTATGTGATCTCTCCTCTTAAGCTCAAATAGGAAGTCTTGATTTCACTAGCATTTACCCTCAAAAGTTCAGCTTCTAACCTCCCTGGCCACTGACCCAATGCCTCAATTTATAGTGCAATGGAGATCAGTTACCAGCTCCTCCTTCAAAGGGATAGAATCCTCCTTCAAAGGGATAGCTCCTTCCAACAAGGGATTAGTTCCTCCTCTTATGGGATGCATGAACCACTTGGAGCGAACAATCCACGTAACAAATGCTTCTAGAAAACTCTAGAATTAACCCAAGATGAGTTTTTTAAGATAAAGATTGCGCCTTTTGACTTTTACAGGGGTACGCACCCTCCCCTTTAAATACAGAGCATATAAGTACGCAAATATTCTAAACAAAATGTGCGGGCTCATAGGAAAAAGTAAGAGAAAGTGCGGAACCAGAGTTACATTGCTTTTTTGATGTCTTTCTCTCATTTATAAAGCTTGTTTTGAAGAGATGAGGTTTGAGACTTGCTTAGGAAGCTGGTATAGGTGGTGATAGACCTACACCGATTGAAAATAATCAAGGTGACGATATTTTTGTGTAACATACCTTGTTCTCACGAATTATAGATCAGAAGCAGTTGAGTTGGAGCTGGTGGAATTCGAATTTGCAGCAGTGTTTTCTTGGTGTCAAAACTAAGATGCCTTTCACAGGATTGCAATTGGAGTATGCCCTTGAGGGTAGTACGAACTATATTGCATGGAAGGATAGGATGGAGGCAGTATTGGATGATAACGGGCTGAAGGAGTTCATAGAGACGGATGTCCCAAAGGCTACTGATGCTACTCAAGTTGATGCTTGGCAAAAGAAGACCGCAAAATGTCGAAGGATTCTGTTGGAGGGCGTGAAGGATCACATTGTGTCCAGCCTCCATGGAAAGGCTACTCCATATTTGATGCGAAAATCGTTAACAGAATTATTCCAAAGCAAGAGCGATCAGAGGAAGCTGGTGCTCAAAGATAAGCTCAGAAACATCAAATGCGATAAGGGTGACATTATGCCCAAGTATCTCACGAAGTTCACTAAGTGTCGAGATGAGCTGGGAAGTGTGGGGGTTACTGTTGATGATGAGGACTTGGTGAGCTTGGCTCTCCTTGGTCTTTCGAAGAGTTGGCATTTCTATCAAGACTCTGTCAATGGTCGGGAGAAGTTGCCAGGATGGGAAAGACTATGGTCAGATCTTGTGCAGGAGGAGATCAGGCGGAGTACCAGGGACGGATCTTCGTCAAAGGGAGCTAATGAAGAGAATTGTG
>APFE030513352.1:42786-89245 GCA_000404065.3 Pinus taeda
TTAGTGGGCGAATATTTTGTATCATAGTACATTTTTACAAATCACCTCAAATAGCCCACCTTATTTTAAGGGAGAGGGTAAAAAAGGTAAATTTAGCCCTTGAAATTAGGAGTTACAACCTTCCATTCCGCCCAATTTTCAAGAATAGGTTTCATTTAAGTGAATCCTATGGGCCAAATACCATATTTATAAAAGAGGTATGGTAAATTAATGAAAATATAAATAAATGAGAAGTATGGTAAATAAATAAAACATTTTTTATATTACTCCATAAGTCACCTTATATACATGCAAGGGTGTAAACAAATAAAAATATAAGTAAAGTGGAGGTATGGTAAATAAATAAAACGCCTTTTTATACTTACTCAAAAGGTATGGTAAATAAATAAAAATATAAATAAACTAGACGCATGGTAAATAAATAAAACCTCTTTTTATATTTAGTCCATAACCCTCGTTCTATTTATGAAGGCTCAAGAAAGAGTTTTTATTTAAGTGAATCCTATGGGCCAAATACCATATTTGTAAAAGAGGTATGGTAAATTAATAAAAATATAAATAAGCGAGAGGTATGGTAAACAAATAAAACATTTTTTTATATTTACTCCATAAGTCACCTTATATTTACGAACACTCAAAAAATGCGTTATATTTAGGTGAAACCTATGGGAAAAATACTATGGGACAAATACCATGGACTACATTGTTATTGATACCATGCAAAAAACATTATTAACCCTAATATTAGTATTAATAAAAATAAAAATGGCACATGGTATTGACCCATGGTATTCACCTTGAATGTAGCCTATTTAAATGGGGGAATTAAACCAGCATAGATCCATCTTTACTCTGGATCTACTAACCCCCGAGAGGTATCAAATATTGTGATATGCAAACTAGCATAGAGTGAAAAAATATTTGATCCCTCTCGGGGCTTGGTGGATCAAGAGTAAAAATGGATGTTGTAATTTAATGTATGTTAAACATTTTAGCTTGGTTAAAATAAAATAAAATAAAAATCAACTATTAATTTTATTAATTTTTATAAATTACTAATAGTAATTTTTAAGCTCCAGGTTTATGATAACCCATGGTATTGACCCATGGTATTCATGTGAGCATAGACTATTTAAAGGGGAAATTCTATCTTAGATCCATCTTAATTCTGGGTCTACCAAGTGCTCAGAGGGATAAATAGATTTCACCCCCCTAAGAGTGGTAGATGTGGAGTTAAGATGGATATAGGTTGGTTTTTATGATAATGAAGATATTAAATAGACTTAGGAAATTATATTGTAAAAATATCTTAAGGTGAATGGTTAAAGCATAGACATTGGACATGTATATTTGTATACTTCTGTTTTAAACATCCAACATATGCTGGAGTAAACAGATTGTAATCTGGGTAATTTTTCTAGTAATTTGGGCAATTTTTTAAATTTCAAACGGGAACATACTTGTCTATTGGAAGGGTGTTTACGAGGTCGCTAGAAGTGGAGTAAACAAATTGTAATTTGGGTAATTTTTCGTGAAAACAGGGACATACTTGTGTATTGGCAGGGTGGTTATGAGGTCCATAGAAGTGATGAATTTGAATTTTTCTTGGTTTTATATATAGTATTAGGTTTTTTCTCATGCTTTCTGTGAATGGCACGGGCGAAATTTATCTTACACCCACTAGATTATCGATATGTAATTTCGGTAATTTTGATTTCAAAATATATTTTAAATAAATGCAATGATTTCATTTGTGCATTCAATAAACACAAGATTTTATGATTGAGTAAAATATTCGCCATGCCTGGTGAGAGATTTGCCAAAAAATTATATATACATATCATATTATTGATAAAATCGCCTTCCATTTTTCCTATATACCATGGAGATTCGCCCATTTATTATACAAGTAAATTTGGGGGGGTTCTTAAAATTTTCCCTGATGAGGGTGCAATACTCTCGAATACTCAGTTCATCGGAAACCCCCTAATGTAGTGCATGGAGGGTGTGGAATGGTAGTGCAGCCAAATTTAGCACCATGTCCTTCACTGAGATAATCATAGTGCGATCCTGATCAGTCTCTATGCGAATGGATCCTTCTGGCAATGGCATGACTCTGAGGTCCAAATTCTATTCCAACCCTACCATTTTTCAACTTCCTATGTTAGTCTTGCCTGCATGCTACTCGCTTGCCCAATGCTTGCTTGAATCCTTCTAGCTTGGATCTGAAGCTCGCGCAGATCCTTTAGGACACTATCCAAAATCTACATATATTGTTTCTCAAACTATTACAACACCTCAATCGTTATGTTTCTCACCTTATCACTCATCTCATTGAGATTGCCTTCTGTTAGTACCATTTCATCGATGTGTGTCTGCTTATCAAACTTATGCTCTTTCCAATGTCCACCGATTTGTTCCTGCCAACACTTCTTCAAGGTGAAAGGAGTGCTCTGCTCCTCACCACCACGTCCTTCCTATTCTCATAATTCTTACTCTTCGGTGTGCTCTAAAGCTAATTTTCCACCTTCTTTTGTATCATGTCATTCTTTTCAACCTGCTATTTGGTCATGCACTCTTTCTCTTCCTGTTCTTTCTCCGCAACTAACTTAGCAACAACTTCCTTCTTTTTCTACTTAGCGAGATCTTGTGTGACCTTCTAAGAAGCTTCCTTATGCTTCTACACAACACAGCTCTCTGCATCTTTACTTGTTCCCACAACAAGACCTATGGGTTCATGTCATTCTATTGGCCAATACCCCATAATCTCTTGCACGTCTATCTCATATAAAAAATAGGAAACTTGTGTCATATGTGCTTTGGGCCCTTCCATGCTCTTATTGACACACTATGGAAGTTGGCCTTAAACTTCGTGTAGGCCGCCAATTTCTTGAGCAAGGTTTGGGATGACCTTGGCCGCTAATTGATAACCATTCAAAGTTCATTCTCCATTAGGATCCAAAAACATTTTGACTCCTTGATTCTTGTCGAAGCCTTTGTAGACCACAACAAGGTGAACCTTATTGCCTTGGGTAAATATTCCTTGTGTGGGGGGAACTGACTATCCTCCAATAATCTCCAAGTTATTAAAATAATAGATAGTAAAATCCATGAATAATGTAATGACTTTCTCTCCTCTTGAGCTTCCCAATAGTTCGCAAGGAACTCCTTGCATAGATATTCACCCTAGTTATATTGAACATCATTCACGCATTGGGATGCTAGTGACACTACTAGTGCTGGAACATCATCCGCATGCCACTTCCTTAGGATTTTTCCCAACAAGAATCTGGGCAGTGATCTTCATTGCCTGGCCCAAAATAGAGTGGATATAATATCCATGCGACTTCTTAATAAGCCCATACTTAGTCATCATTTTATCTACTAAATTTTGTCCCCACTATTCCCTCCAAAGTCCTGGGAAGGGTCTGCTACATTGTAAGGTAGCTTCACTATCCATTGGATTGATATGTCTATAATTGTGATGGGATCCCAAAGCCATAGACACCAATCGTGCAATAGCAAGAGGAGTTGGTGCACACACAACATGTTGATAGTTAGTCGATGATAATGCGACACATAAAGCATGTGAAGCGGCCTAGCCTTCTCAACATCTCTGACCCATTTCATTGGCTCTACTTGTGTAACCCCAATCTCCTCATAGTATGTTTTGGTCATATACTTTTTGGTCACCAATTTTGGAACTTCTCATGGTCCACGAGGTCCTAATCCTCCATCTTTAGCACTGGAATATGCGCTAATGTAGTACCTTCAAGTTCCACATGTTCAAGCAACAAGGTTGTTGAAACTATGAACTTCTCAGAATTTAGGTCCTTGGTAACTTTGGTTCTTCCCTTTCATGGAGGAATATACTCAGGAAGCCATGAGATAGGCTTGACTTCTTCTACATCCAACTCCTTTACTCCTTGGCATTCCTCTTTCTTCAAATCAACCACTTTCTCAGGTTGGCCTTGAACTCTGTGTAGGCTGGCAATTGCTTAAGCAAGGTTGGGGACAACCTTGGCCTCTGATTGATAACCATTCAAAGTCCATTCTCCATCACAATCCAAAAAACTTTCGACTCCTTGATTCTTGTCGAAGCCTTTGTAGACCACAATGAGGTGAAACTTATTGCCTTGGGTAAATATTCCTTGTGTGGGGGGAACTGACTATCCTCCAATAATCTCCAAGTTATTAAAATAATAGATAATAAAATCCATGAATAATGTAATGAATTTATCTCCTATTGAGCTTCCCGGTAGTTCGCAAGGAACTCCTTGCGTAGATATTCAACCTAGTTGTATTGAACATCATTCGCGCATTGGGCTGCTCGTGACACTACTAGTGCCAGAACATCATCTGCACAACACTTCCTTAGGATTTTTCACACAAGAATCTCGGCAACGATCTTAAATTCCTGGTCCAAAATAGAGTGGATATAATATCCACACAACTTCCTATCAAGCCCATACTTAGTCATCATTTTATCTACTAAATTTTTCCCCACTATTCCTTCCAAAGTCCTTGGAAGGGTCTGCTACATTGTAAGGTAGCTTTGTTATTTATTGGATTGATATGTTTGTAATTGGGATGGGCTCCCAAAGCCATAGGCACCAATTATGCACTAGCACGAGGAGTTGGTGCACACACAACATGTTGATAGTTAGTCGATGATAATGCGACACATAAAGCATGTGAAGCAGCATACCCTTCTCAACATCTCTGACCCATTTCATCAGCTCTAATCGCGTAACCCGACTCTGCTCATAGTATCATTTGGCCATATACTTGTTGGTCACCAAATGTGGGAACCTCTCATGGTCGACGAGGTCCTAAACCTCCATTTTTGGCATTGCAATATATGTTAATGTAGTACCCTCAAATTCTACATGTTCAAGCAACAAGGGTGTCGAAACTGTGAACTTCTCAGAATTTAGGTCCTTGGTAACTTTGGTTGTTCCCTTTCATGGAGGAATATACTCAGGAAGCTGTGAGATAGGCTTGAATTCTTTGGTATCCAACTCCTCTACTCCTTGGCATTCCTCTTCCTCCAAATCAACCACATTCTCCGGTTATTTGTCTTTTTCCTCATTTTGTCGCACATCTGGATTCTTACTTGGTATATTATGACCAACATCAGCTTCTTTTTCTTTTCTTTAGCAACATATTTCTTTTCTTCAATGACAGATTGATTCGGCCTCAGTGACCTAGGCGTAATAGACACACGAGTTGTAGATTCCATACTTGAACCCTCATGACCCGACGTGTCAAACACAATAGCTTTGGAACTTACGGCTTTGGAAGGGTTTGTAGCAGTCATTGGTTCAGTGAATAACTCTCGAGCCACTATAGTGTATTTTGCAAAGAGGGGCATTACAAATTCTTCCCAGAATCTATGATTCATAAGCATCATACAAAAAAGTGCCCAAACAACTCTCAAAATTAAAAGTGTTCTTCGATGGACCAGCACACACAATTTATAGGAAGTTTTGAATTCAAATCTATTTGTTATCCCAAAATTCTGATAATAAATGCATCTTTGGCAGCAAATCCAGATGTTTTCACCATAAATAGTAGCTACCCACTCCTCTTAACTGATTTTTGGCCATCAAATCATGAATAGTAACCTCAATGACTACTTTTGAACCCATTCGCATGGCACCATCCTTCATGGTGCATCTCATCCAATGCAACTCCACCTATCACACCCCTGTCATCCATCGCAAAACCTTTATACGATGTTATTCACCTAGTCTCCCTACATAGTTTATAGTCCCACAATCCCTTGCAATTGCTTGGATTACTAATATTTTCCTACTACCATATAGTCACTACATAGGGGTAGGATCTCCTGTGTAAAACTTCATCCTACTTTCGTTCACTTTTCTAGGGAATAATTCTCCATTCAGCTTCACAAGCTGAACTGTAACACCATTTATGATCTCCTTAATGGCATATGACCCCAACTAGTGCATTTGAAACTTTCCTAGAAAATTCATGAACTTAGTGTCATATAACAAGGACCTCCTTCTCACTTAATAATGTCTTATATATCTAAATAAATATATATAAAAGTAAACTATAAAACTAGTAAAAATAAGTGAAGTTGACAAAAAGTAAAAGGGAATAATATCAAATAGAGATAAATTAAGGGAAACACTAAATTAAGTTAAATTTAAAATAAAAAAATAAAAGTTGCATGTTGGTACATGGAATGTGTGCATTTGGTCCCCTTTCCATTTTTTGTCTATATAATGGATGATGAGGAAGATGAGATTCATCATTCCTTTATACATCCTCTTGGGGTACAAGTATTGTGGGACAAAGGATTCCCTTGCAGTAGTAAGTTGATTGAGGGCTCGGGAGTCGTCAGCTGTAGAAAGATTACGTGTCGTTGAGCTTACTGTTGGGTGGAGAGTCATCCCCAAAAATTTGTTGTGGTTAGTGGGGTTCACATAATGTTCAACTCTGAAAGTACAAGTAAGGAATATCATCACTACACATAAGTTGTATTTTCTTATACTTCTCCAAATTCTATCTTAATTAGTTGAATAGAGGTGTTTTGATTATTAATCATATAAATTTGTGTAATTATTTGTACATTTTAAATTAGGGTTGTTTCATATGGTACGAGAGCGAGTTCAAATCTATGTGACCTAAACATAAAAATTTGTCCAAAATACTTAATTAAATTCATCAATAATTTTACTCACAATGACGAGGAAAAATTTAATGAAAATAATTTTGACAAATACATACAATTTTATGTTTTTCTACAATAAATATTATGTAAATTATTAAATAAATATCATTGCTTTTATGAAAGTAGATAGCTTATTTTTTCTTCTTTTCTTTCTTTATTTTTTTTTATTTTATTTTTTGTTTGTTTTTTTATTTTATTTTTTATTTTTTTTATCAAAGAGATATAGAACAGTTGGTGAAGGAGCACACTGTTAAGGCGCTCTGTAAGCAAAGGTCACTGTTTCCAGTCTTGCCAATACCAAAAATCCAACATGGTTTATGCTGGTGTGGTTCAGGCCGGGTGTGATCCCTAGGTGACTTTGATGACTTAGATGCCCCTGAGCCATGGCCTCTCAACTATAGCGTAAGCTTGATTTTCAGGATTCGCCCACTTATCAACCAAAAAAAAGAAAGTAGATAACCTTTTTTCTAAATAATGTTTGGACGTATATACATACTCTACAATATAGTAACATGGGTACTCTAAACACATTATTATAATTTTTTATTTAAAATAAAAATAAAGAAGCACCATTAATAACATATATGCATATGTAATTAATACCAAATTATAAGTTTTGTGTATTAAATATAAAAGTGAATTACTTGTACTTTGAACTAAAATTTTACTTTAAATTAAAATTTATTTTAGGTTAATTTTTTATATAATTGTTATTATAAAGTCTGTGATTTACTTGTGAAGAACAAAGTTAATTAAAAAAAAAAACTAAAAATAGTTATATTTCAAATTGGAAACTAGTTATTAACTAAAAGTATTTTAAATTTAATTATTATTATTATTTATTTATCATTTATTTTTTAAATTATAATTTATTTGGAAATAACTAAAATAAAAGCTAATGATAAATAATTAAAAAATATATTCTAAATTGTAAAGTAATTATAGCTAACTAAAGTTATATCTCAAACTCGAACTAGAACCCAAAAATTGAAGAGAAGTTCTAGTTAACGTGTGATGACATACATAATTATTAATAATATAAAAGATATGTATTTGTAAAAATAAAATAATGATGATATAATAATATTCTAAGAGAGGTTTATATTTTGATCAACTTTATATACACGCAGAGAGAGTGAGGGAGAAATATATGAATTGAAAAAACAAATAAGCATTATTAGATAATTTTTGTAAAAATAATTGAGAAACAATTAAAAAAATTGTATTTGTGATTTGAAGAAAAATAAAAATTAATAAATCATCGTGCATTTCACATATAAAATTTTCAAGTTGAACAAAATTATTTTAAGTTATTTATTTATAGCTAATCATGAAAAACTAAAAATTATATTAGTTGCATGCATGATATATTAATGCAATTTGACATACCAAATAAGCACCATATCGATTCCATGCAAAGTTATATATAAATATTATATTATATAATCATGTATATTTTTCTTGCACACGAGTAATGGAAATAATACATGGTTGTAAGTCAAGCCTATTGTAGTTTAGGAAATAAGGTTCATGGTTTTGGCTTTGCCACTAAACATTGTCCCTAAAAGACGAAGGGGGATTAATGCGATCCCATGATCATTTTAGAAGGCATACACATTTCTCAATGCATTGTCAAGGGAAACTTGCATAAGAATTGTTTTTTGTTTGTAGTGTTTATTCTTCGTATCCAAGCAATCGTCGAGTCTTCTAAAAAACTTGACAAAAATTGCCTTAAAAATAGTTCAAGGAAAAAGATTTCTCCAAGATATCCCTGAAGTCTAAAACACCCTTTTGCTAACTTAATTTTAAGAAAAGCGCAAATCGTGGCATCAACTCAAATCCACGTAAGGGAAAACTCTTTGATCATCAATAGTTCCACTTGTTCAGTACTAGTTATCAGAAGCAATCTACACAGAGAGTTGAGAAAAGAGTTTAGAGAATAGGCTTGACACACATGACATTTTGAGATATATATTCATAAATATAAAAGTAAATAATGTTGTAAGTGATTGATATAAATCCATAAATATTTAGTGACTTAAAAGGTGTAATGAAAGTTAATTTCCTATATGATAAAAAAATCAATTAACACAAACTCATATAAAACCACAATTTTCGAGTTCAAAAGTACAACCCACAAAGAAAAATGTTCATTACTTAGTATAACATGTTAAAAAATAAGTATCATGAAAGGATTTCAACTTCAAAAATGATAATACACTAAAGAGTTTCTCATCCTCCACTACTTACACGTATTGCTCCTTTAGTCCTTCCCTCGAACGTATAATTTCATTAATGGAATGTTGTTCACATGACAATAGATAACCTACCATGAACACATAGGAAGCTAGAGCATAGGTCATTTTTCCATACAAATAGCCAAGTAGAACATATTTCCATTTACTAATAAATATTTTGAAACAAAATACAAGATAAATAGTAAATTCTCTAAAAAGGGAAGAATCTTAGGTCATGCAAGAAAGTGAAATAGAAATTATTTTTTTTCCTTAAACCATTAGATATATAAAAAAGTAATGATAATTATGATAAATATGTGGAATGCACAAATAATAAACAAATCCATATATTATTCCTAATATCCTATGTTTCTCAAGTAAACATAAAAAAATAACATAAGGCTTCTTATTCAAGAAACAACGTTAATGTTAACCCAACACATTTTAAAAAAATGATAATTAGATGAAACCGGTCATTCCCAAAAAATGGTTCATTGAACAATAAAACAATAAATATAAGTGTTTAAGGGACTAATAAAATAAAAAATTAAAATAAACACAAAATTTTAATCTTGAAAAATGCTTCAAATTCTTGGACAAGATATCAAATCTAAACATTAAAGAAATTTCATGTACTTGAATGACTATATTTGTGCATAGAGGAAATATTCCTAAATGTATTACATATCATTTAATGATAGGATATTATGTGTGTCAAGAGATATGTTCTAGATTCATGAGACTCTAGCTTTTATTTCCAACAATGGAGAAGAGAGTGAGAATTTCATATTTGAATTTAAGAGATGAATTTTAAATTAACTTGCATACCTCCACCTCCTCCTAATTCTCCTCCTCCTCCACATCCACCTCCCCTTCATCCTCCTCATCCTAATCCACCTCCTCTTCTCCTTCACCTCCACCTCCACAACCACCTCAATCTCCACCACCTTCTCCTCCTCCACCACCTCCATCTCCACCGCCTTCTCCTCCTTCTCCTCCTCCACCACGTACATGTCCCCCACGAAATCCTCCACCTCCACCTCCTCTACCACCACCTACATATCCCCCACCACCTCCACCAACACACCCTTCATCTCCACCTCCTCCACCAACTCCACCTCCACCCCCTCCTCCTCTCCACCTCCACCTCCATCTCCACCATTAACTCCTCTTGCTCCACCACCTCCTCTTCCCCCACCCGCACATCCACCTCCTCCACCTCCTTTTCCTCTTCATTCACGTCAACCTCCTACACCACCTCTGCCTCCCCCTCTGCCTCTTCTTCTGCATCTGACTCCTCCTCCACCACCACCTCCACAACAACCTCCTCCACCTCCTCCACCTCCACCTCCACCTCCACCACCACCACCACCTTCTCTATGTCCACCTCCACCTCCACCCTCACACTATTGACTCCACCACCACAACCTCAAAAAGATCCACCTCCACCTCCTCCTCCACCTTAACATCGCCGACTCAATGTATTGCCTCTCTAAGATGTATTTTGATACCTTCTTTTTATTTCAACTATTATAACAAAACATAAGTTATGATTTTCAATATTAAAATTGAAAGAGTTATGAACACCAAAAATAATCACACATGACAAGATTTTCATGTTATATTTAGATAAAAATAAAAAATAACTCTCACTATTTTAAATTTATTTGTGTATTAAAATTTGTACTAAAATTTTAAAAGATATATGATATCAATGCCAAATTCCAATTCCTACAATATTTCTACATATTTATATTTGAAAATACATTTTTATATTTAAAAATATAATTTACAATGTTAAATTTATTTGTGTATTAAAATTTTAAAAAAATATATAAATTGAAAATTTCCTTTTCAATAAAAAAAAGTTGAATCTATTTTCATATTAAAATAGAGTTTAAAAAAACATCAAAGTGTACCACCCACCCAAAAAACTTTTCCAATCTATCCTTCGACAAACCCCAAAAAGATAAATGTTTACATGAATTTTATGAAGTCAAGATCGTAATCTTGATTTTTGGATCATAATTTTGTGACTTCATGTATCTATGATTGATGTCCTGGTAACCATAATCCAAAAGCTCAGTCCCCACTATTGGGCTGATATAGTAATTGAACCTATATAGTAATTGAGGATGAATCTGGATGACGAGGTGCTTAGAGTTTGCATTGTGTGAACAAAAGTATAACAGAACATGAAAATCATCAATAAGTATTTCTCATAGTTGTAGAAAAAAATTATAAACAATTGTTCAACACTTCAAATGTGCAAGCAAAATTATCCATAAACACAAAATTATCCATAAACACTATGCAACAGTAGGAAAAAATTATACACCCTACTTTGAAACAAGACTCAAATAAGATACACGTAGTTTCAAATGTACAAACAAAATTATTCACAAAATATATCCATAGTTGCAAATAGAAGTATTCGCAAATGATATCCATAGTTGTAGACAAAAACATAAACCCTATTTTAAAACAAGATTCGAAAAAGAGGCATAGTTGCATGGTTTCAAATGTGTAAATAGAATTATTCAGAAAAGATATCCATAGCTGCAAATTTTTTTTATAAACCCTACTTTAAAACAAGGTTCAAAAAAGAGGCATGATTTCAAATGTGCAAACAAAATTATCCATGAACAATATGCATAGTTGTAGAAAAAATTATAAACTCTACTTTAAAACAGGGCTCGAAAAAGAGGCATGGTTTTGAATGTGCAAACAAAATTATCCTTAACTATATCCATAGTTGCAGAATTTTTTATAAACAACACTTTAAAACAAAGATTCTGCAAACAAAATTATCAATAAACCCTATCAATAGTTGTAGAAAAAAGCATGGCTTCGAATGTGCAAACAAAAATTTCCATCAACTATGTCCATAGCTACAAATTTTTTTTATCACCAAGACTTTAAAACAAAGATAACAAAGATCGAATAAGAAGTAAAACAAAGATCAAAGAAGAAGAGGCATGGCTCAAGAATGTTAAGTTAATTTGAATTGACAGAAATGGCCTCCTTACCTCCAACGTGATTTCAAGTAGAGTTATGAAGTGCTAGTTGCGTTGAGTATGTATCGAAGAAACAACCTGCATATATTCAGTCTGACGCTCTCCAAACAAAGATACAGAGTTGCTTTCCCAATAAAGATGCTCTCCCAACAAAGATACAAAGGAGCATGGATTGAACACAGGGCCTTCATATATTCAGTCTGACCCTCTCCAAACAAAGATACATAGGAACGTGGATGGAGCACATGACCTTCATATATTCAGTACACTCTCTCAACAAAGATACAGAGGCAACACACATTGTGGATCGAACACATGACCCTCTCCCAACAAAGATACAGATACAGAGGCAACAACACTGTGGATCAAACATATGACCTTCAT
The DNA here is from genome assembly GCA_000404065.3 of Pinus taeda. Classification (NCBI taxonomy): domain Eukaryota; kingdom Viridiplantae; phylum Streptophyta; class Pinopsida; order Pinales; family Pinaceae; genus Pinus; species Pinus taeda. The sequence goes on from APFE030513352.1 coordinate 55,128, forward strand.
ATATTCAATTTGAGTTATATTCAATTTGACCCTCTCCAAACAAAGATGCAGAGGAACATGGATGGAACATAGAACGCTCTCTCAACAAAGATACAAAGACAACAACAATGTGGATCAAACACAAGACCCTCTCCCAACAAATATACAGATACATAGACAACAACATTCACATGACCTTCATATGTTCAGTATGCTCTCTTAACAAAGATACAAAGGCAACAATAGTGTGGATCAAACACAGGACCCTCTCCCAAAAAAGATACAGATACAGAGGCAACAACATTGTGGATCAAACACACGACGTTGATATATTCAATCTAACCCTCCCGAGACAAAGATGAAGAGGAACGTGGATGGAACACACAACGTTGTCTTAAAAAGGAAACAACATTTTGGATCAAACACATGACCCTCTCCCAACAAAATACAGAGAAACAGACAACAACACCGTGGATATTCAATTTGACCTGTATTCAATCTGAATTATTGTCGAACATTGGTGCAACCCAGCCCACTTGGCACACACCTTGCACTTTATACGTGGATGGAAAAGTATACGTGGCGAACAAAAATCTTATGTCCGCGGGATTTTTATGAAGTTGGTAGATGGAGAGTTAATGCAAGGAGTAAATACCCTGTACTTCGCCTCGAATTGCTCCCGTTCACCCCTCGCGCCTTAACCCTAATCCTTTACGGCATTTTCTCGATTGTTCTTCGTTGCTTTCGCTCTGAGGTAATTCTGCTCCAGCTGAGGGTTTCTTGGTTTTCTCTGGTAGATTGTTGTATGCTCTGTTCTGTTGGTATGTTCGGCTCCTGGTGCTGTCAAAAACTCAACCCCTCCGCTATTCAACCTGTTTCCAAGCTTAATGGCAATGGAATTTGGTGTTGAAGGTTGTTCGGCCTGGTTCTGTGGCTTGACTTCGGTGAGTAGTTTTACTCTTCTCTCCCTTGTATGCGTGGGTTCCTGAATGTATTGCTAAACTCTGGTTGTGGTTATTATATCTGCTATCTTTATATATATTGTGGTTCTTGGTCGGGGTTTTTGATAGCCGTCAATATAAGTCACTGTGGTTTTGTTTTATTTCTTCCGGTACCTTGTTGTCTCTGGTTCAAATCTTGTTGGGTATTGTTTGCTTGCGGTTGTTCGATTTTCTCACAGTGCGACACTGTATTGGCTTGTAAGCACAGGACTTTTCGGGCACACGTCCTCTGTTTGGAAAAGGTAGATACTCTTGTCCCTGTTTCAATATGGCTCGCCTTCTCGTTCTGGAACTAACCCACTTTGTTCCTTTGGTCGACAGCCACTCAGGCTCTTCAGGTTGTCATACAGTTGCATTCAGCTGTGCTCTCCAGGTAAATTCTCTGTGTTTTTATCTCCCTACGGGCATTCACATTCTCCTTGGATTTCCATCATATCGTCCGTTCTAGTGTACATGAATTGGTGTTTTACAGGTCGCTGTTGGTGACTTGCGCGACGTGTCTTCTGGAGTTTAGTTTGTACAGTCGTTTCTTTTTCTGGGTAGGCCTAAAACCCCAATGTTTGGTTGTAGTTTCGATTGATGCTAAAAACCCATGTTCTAGTTCAAGTCCTTGGTCACTGTATGAGTTTATTCGGTTGTATTTGTTTTTCGTTTGCTCCTGTATTAGGTGTAATAAGAGTTGGGAGCCACTTGTTGGTTGATTTTGGTCGAACCCCGGTTCTGGGTTTTCTGGTTTACAAACTTTTCCGACTATATGTCATACTCTGCTCTATATATATATTAGCGGACTTTATCTTTCGTAGTATCGGTATGGATCTACCAATGGTCACTGTAATTGTGGTCTTTCGGCTTTCTAAATGAAATTTTTGAAATGAAAAGAAAAATGTGTAGTATCGTTACCTCTTTGCATTGGTATTTCGTCTCTATTCGTTGGTTGCTTGTTATGTCTTCGAACACTGGAAGAAATGGTTGTTCCTCATACTTGACTTCTTCACCTTCGATTTTTGATGTATATACTGGGATTTTGATTCGACTGTATGCGAAATAAAAGTATTGCTGTTTTCTTTTGTGGCTGTAGATTTACCAAGACTTCATCTGGTTGTTTAATATGTGACAGTGACTCATATTTGAATAGTTGCAATAGCAAATTGATGAATATTATTCATATGGTAATTTAACAGATAGTAAAGAACGTAAATTCACTTAGGCAATTATTTATACAGATGGTACAGATGGACAAATAACTTTCTGTTTGAATGCTATGACTGTTTCTATTTCTTTTTTTTCTTAATATTCAACTCAACTCCACTCAACTGAACCCCTCTCTGTTACATTTGATTTGTTTTTATACTTCTATGTTTTTTGTTGATGTTTACAGTTAATCAAACTAATACAGAATATGGTTACAAAAATACTATTTTTGTTAATAACTATAATCATTTGGCATTCCAAGACTTGTAGGAACAGTTGGCTCTTATTTCCCTAATTTAATGGACCGTTCCTTAACTAATAACTGAGCTACAATAATTCTAACTGAAATAAAAAGAGATGTCTAAATTCACTGACTTTGTAAAACAAACTAAAAGAAAAATTATTTCCATAAAAATTAAACAGTCCAATCGATCACTAGCCTTCGAACCTGGTTGGAATTCTTTTTGCCCAATTTACGGTGAGCTGGATGCTCCTGCATCAGGTTCCCGGGGTGAAAAGAGATCATGACTCTGGTTCATGAGCTCCTCTATTGAAGTTCCTGTTCGTTCAATCTACCTAGGATCAAGCCATGAGCTGTCCTCAATCGGATGGTTCTTCCACTTGACCAGGTACTGAAAATAATTTTTCCGTCGAGTACGTCTAACTACCTGAGTTTCGAGGATGCCTTTGATCTCAGGAGGTTGGATATAAGGCATCTATCTTTTCCATGTTTCTCCGTCTTCTTGGGTGTTCCGCTTGGATTGTCCGGGTTCATATTTCTTTTCCTCCAACAGATCGCCTGTATACGGAATTAGATCTGCCACATTGAAGATAGGTGATATGCCTACTCCCGGTGGTAGTTGTATTTCGTAGGCATTTGCTGAAAATTTTCGCAAGATATTTCAAGGCCCTATCTTTTTGTACTTCAGTTTATTGTACATACCCTTAGGGAAATGTTCCTTACGCAGGTGTACCAGGACTTCATCCCCTACCTCAAAATGAACTTCTCTTCTCTTTAGATCTGCATGTTCTTTATATTTGGAGCTGTTGTCCTATAATTTTGCTTTCACCTGTTCATGTAAATCTCTCATTGCATTAGCAAAATTTTCTCCATCCGCACTCCGTCGTTCCTGTAAACCAAGATCCCGAAGTTCATGCACTAGACGAGGGTACATGCCATATAGGATTTGAAAGGGACTGAGACCCGTGCTACGATTTGGTGAATCGTTGTAAGCAAACTCTGCTTGCACTAGCACTCGGTCCCACATCCGAGAATTCTCCTCGACTAAGCTGCGTAACAGATTTCCCAAACTTCTGTTCACAACCTATGTTTGCCCGTCGGTTTGCGGGTGATAAGTAGAACTGTAGCTTAATTGGGTGTTAATTTTTTTCCATAAGGTACGCCAAAAATGTCCCGTGAAATTCACGTCTCTGTCTGATAGGATGGTTGTTGGTAACCCATGTAATCTCACAATCTCATTAAAAAACAAGTGGGCCACGTGAGTGGCGTCACTAGTTTTTTGACAAGGTATGAAATGTGCCATTTTTGAGAAACGATCCACCACTACCATCACTGAATCATAACCTTTCTGCGTTTTCGACAGTCCCAAAACAAAATCTAAACTCACTGAATCCCAAGGTCTGCTTGGAACAGGTAATGGCGTATATAATCCTGTGTTCTGGCTGTGTCCCTTCGCTAATTGACACACCTGACACTTCTTCACAAAACGTTGTATGTCTTGTCGCATTCTTGGCCAAAAATAGAGATGACTAAGTTGCTCCAAGGTCTTATCTATAACGATGTGTCCAACCAAACCCCCGCTGTGTTTTTCGCGAATAATATTCTCCCTCATGGAACAGTTGGGGATACACAGTTGTCCTCCCTTAAATAGCAATGTTTCCTGTATATTTTAATCTAACCAAGAGCTATTACCCCTTATCAAAGGGTTCTGGCACGCCTCATAGGCTTCTCTGAAATCTGTATCTGTTTTGTAAAGTTCTCGCAAATGTTCAAAACCCAAAACCTGTATAGCACTCTCCTACAAAAGTAGAGCTTTTCTACTTAGTGCGTCGGCTACCTTATTTGCTTGTCCACTGATATGTTTCAGCACAAAATTAAAACTCTATAAGTACTCCACCCATTTGGCATGTTTATGATTGAGTTTGTGTTGCTGCATTACATATTGCAATGCAGAATTGTCTGAAAACAGTACAAACTCATTCCCGAACAAATAATGCCTCCAGTGTCTTAAAGCCTGTACCACTGCGTAAAATTATTTGTCATATGAGGAGTACTTCTGCCTACTCTCCTTTAATTTTTTGCTGAAAAATGCTACAGGCCTGTCCTCCTGACTGAGTACAGCCCCGATCGCTGTTCCACTAGCATCACAACGTACCTAAAATAATTTCTGAAAATCTGGTAGCCTGAGAATCGGTGTTTCTGTTATCTTCCTTTTCAATAGTTGAAATTTTTTTTTCTGCTGCTTCTATCCATCGAAAAGGTTGGCTAGCCTTTTTGATGGTCTCCAACATAGGAGCACAAATTCCGCTGAAATTCTTAATAAACTTCCTATAGAAACTTGCCAATCCATGGAAACTACGTACCTCAAACAAATCATTCGGTGACGACCAATTTATTATTGTTGGTACCTTTTCCGGATCCATCTTCCATTCTTTTTCTTCTATCACAAATCCCAGATAAATTAATTCTCTTTGCAAAAATGCACATTTCTTCAAATTTATTAATAACTTGTTTTGTTGTAGCTTTTCCAACACTTTGCGCACATGCTAGAACTGTTCTTCTTTCGTCTTGCTGAAAATAAGGATGTCATCCAAATAAACTATTACAAATTTCCCAATATACTCCTTCAACATCTCATTCATGAGTCTCATGAATGTGTTGGGTGCATTGCTCAACCCGAATGGCATGACCAGCCATTCATATAATCCCTCATTTGTTTTAAAAGCTGTCTTCCACTCATCTCCTTCTCGTATCTGAATCTGGTGATATCTGCTTTTTAAGTCTATTTTAGAGAAGTAAGCTGCCCCACTCAAACAGTCCATCATATCATCCATACGCGGTAACGGAAATATGTACCGGATGGTGATTTTATTGATGGCCCTGGAATCGGTGCACATCCGCCACTCTCCTCCCTTCTTTGGGGCGAGGACTATTGGCACAACATATGGGCTCAAACTTTCTCTGATTAAACCTTTGTCCAATAGTTCTTGCACCTGTTTCCTGATTTCCTCATTATCCTTGGGGCTCATTCGATAGGCTGCTTTATTTGGTAAGCTGGCTCCAGGTATGAAGTCAATATGGTGGCTGATACTCTGCATGGGAGGTAACTTGTCTGGCAAAGTCGTCCACTACTATATCTGTAAATTATTCCAACATCTGCTATATTTCCATGGGTAAATCTGTTATCTCTGTATGCAAGAGGACTGTCCTTGTTTTCTTGACTAGAGCATAACTTATTTCACTGTTCTCAACCTATTTTAAAAACTATTTTACGCTCATTAGCAATGCCTTGGTTTCATTTACTTCAGTTGTTTCCTTCTCTTCTCTGATAGGCAAAAGGGTATGCCTGACCCCATCTTTTTCGAACTTATAACAGTTCATCACTCCATAGTGTGTCACCTTCCTATCATATTTCCAAGGCCTGCCCAATAAGATGTGACATACGTCCGTCGGCATAATGTCGCAAATAATTTTATCCTTATATCGTCCTATTTGAATTTCAACCTCACTCTGCTCGTCCACCAGTAACTGGTGCCCCTTTTGTAGCCATGAAACTCTATATGGATAGGGGTGTTTTAAATGCTTCAGCCCCAACTTTTCCACCATTTATGTGGACACCAAATTGTCCATACTTCCACTGTCGATTATCATCTTACAATACTTACCCTGTGATTTGCAAATTTTCCTGAACAGAGCTTTCCGCTGCGTCTGTCCGACACTCTCATCAACTGGTTTCAGTAATACCATATGCAGCACTAAAGCTTCTCCCGTTTTTGGGGCATTTTTTGCCTCTTGAGGGGGTGCTGCTTCTTCCTTCGGTTGTGCCACATATGCACCTCGCTGTCCAGCTGAATCTGTTTTTGGGCACTCAAACGAACAATGCCCCCACTTGTGGCATCTATAGCATTGATAACCAGTTCCCCTTCCACGGCCATTTCCTCTGCCGCGTTGGAACAATCTGCCACCTCTCGTTCCGTCTCCTTTTTCTGCTGTTCCCGAAGTCCTCGAACTGCTGGCTTCCTCGCTATTGCTGGTAGTCCGGCCCCTTCCATAGGACTGGCCTCTTCCTCTGGTAGACCCTCGTCCTCTCCGGGCATTTTGTCTTCGGTTAATTTTCTCCTCTGCTTTAATTGCACTCTGGTATGCCTCCTCAGTATTATTTGGAGATAAAATGCTTATTTCATCCAAAATTTCCATCCTCAGTCCATTAACATATCTGGCTGTCCTTTCTGTCGTATCCTCTATGTATCCGGCTCGCAAATTCACTCGGTAAAATTCCTCTGTATACTCCTTCATAGTCAGTCCCCTCTGTCTCAAATTTTGTACCTATCTATGTAATGTGATTTGATAATCCCTTAGTAGAAATCTGCCCTTCAATTTAGCTACCATCCTTGTCCAAGTTTTAATCGGTGTTTTGTTCAACCTCTTTCTCTCATTCTGGACACTGTCCGACCACAGAGCTGCGTGTCCTTTTAGCTTTGTTGCTGCAAACTTGACTCTACGGTCTTCACTAACTTCCTCACATTCAAAATACTTGTCCATCTCACTAATCCAATCTAAGACAACATCAATAGACGAACTACCATCGTAAGTCGGGAGTTCTGGTTTTGGTCTGTTGTTCGACAATAAGAGAAACTTCAGTAATTTCACTTTTTCTGATTCGCCTTTAGGTTCCTCTGCTGCCACTTCTACTTCTTCTTCACTCACATCACCCATTTTTGGATCTCTTCTCCTGCCTGCCTCTACTGCTTCCAACCGAGCAGTAAGAACTCTGAGTTCTTCCCGTAATGCCTCATCTGCCATTCTACGAGCACCTCGGCCTCATCCTCGTCTACCTACATCCATTTTTTTCAAATCTCTTTAACTCAATGCTCTGATACCACTCTGGTGCAACCCAGCCCACTTGGCACACACCTCGCACTTTATACGTGGATGGAAAAGTATACGTGGCGAGAAAAACTCTTATGTCCGGGGGATTTTTATGAAGTTGGTAGATGGAGAGTTAATGCAGGGAGTAAATACCCTATACTCCACCTCGAATTGCTCTCATTCACCCCTCACACCTTAACCCTAATCCTTTACGACATTTTCTCGATTGTTCTTCGTTTTTTTTGCTTTGAGGTAATTATGCTCCAACCGAGGGTTTCTTGGTTTTCTCTGGTAGATTGTTGTATGCTATGTTCTGTTGGTATGTTCGGCTCCTGGTGCTATCAAAAACTTGACTCATCCGCTATTCAATCTGTTTGCAAGCTTAATGGCAATGGAATTTTGTGTTGAAGGTTGTGCGGCCTAGTTCTGTGGCTTGACTTCGGTGAGTAGTTTTACTCTTCTCTCCCTTGTATGCGCGGGTTCCTGAATGTATTTCTAAACTCTAGTTGTGGTTATTATATCTGCTATCTATATATATATATTGTAGTTCTTGGTCGGGGTTTTTGATAGCCGTCGATAGAAGTCACTGTGGTTTTGTTGTATTTCTTCCAATACCTTGCTGTCTCTGGTTCGAATCTTGTTGGGTATTGTTTGCTTGCGGTTGTTTGATTTTCTCACAGTACGACACTGTATTGGCTTGTAAGCACAGGACTTTTCAGGCACACTTCCTCCGTTTGGAAATGGTAGATACTCTTGTCCCTGTTTCAATATGGCTTGCCTTCTCGTTCTGGAACTAACCCACTTCGTTCCTTTGGTCGACAGTCACTCAGGCTCTTCAGGTTGTCATACAGTTGCATTCGGTTGCGCTCTCCAGGTAAATTCTCTGTGTTTTTATCTCCGTACAGGCATTCACATTCTCCTTGGATTTCCATCATATCGTCTGTTCTAATGTACATGAATTGGTTTTTTGCAGGTCGCTGTTGGTGACCTAGGCGGCGTGTCTTCCAGCATTTAGTTTGTACAGTCATTTCTTTTTTTGGGTAGGCTTGAAACCCCAATGTTTGGTTGTAGTTTCGATTGATGCTAAAGACCCATGTTCTGGTTCAATTCCTTGGTCGTTGTATGAGTTTATTCGGCTGTATTTGTTTTTCGTTTGATCCTGTATTAGGTGTAATAAGAGTTGGGAGCCACTTGTTGGTTGATTTTGCTCAAACCCCGGTTTTGGGTTTTCTGGTTTACAAGCTTTTTCGACTATATGTCGTACTCTACTCTATATATATATATATATATATATATTAGAGGACTTTGTCTTTCTTAGTATCTGTATGGCTCTACCAATGGTCACTGTAACTGCGGTCTTTCGGCTTTCTAAATGAAATTTTTGAAATGAAAAGAAAAATGTGTAGTATCGTTACCTCTTTGCATTGGTATTTCGTCTCTGTTCGTTGGTTTCTTGTTATGTCTTTGAACACTGGAAGAAATGGTTGTTCCTCATACTCAACTTCTTCACCTTCAATTTCTGATGTATATACTGGGATTTTGATTCGACTGTATGCGAAATAAAAGTATTGCTGTATGTCTTTTGTGGCTGTAGATTTACCCAGACTTCGTCTGGTTGTTTAATATGTGACCGTGACTCATATTTGAATAGTTGCAATAGCAAATTGGTGAATATTATTCGTATGGTAATTTAACAGATAGTAAAGAACATAAATTCACTTAGGCAATTATTTATACAGATGGTACAGATGGACAAATAACTTTCTGTTTGAATGCTCTGACTGTTTATATTTCTTTTTTTCTTAATATTCAACTCAACTCCACTCAACTAAACTCCTCTCTGTTAAATTTGATTTTTTTTTATACTTCTCTATTTTCAGTTGACGTTTACAGTTAATCCAACTGATATGGTTACATAAATACTATTTTTGTTAATAACTATAATCATTCGGCATTCCGAGACTTGTAGGAACAGTTGGCTCTTATTTCCCTTATTTAATGGACCATTCCTTAACTAATAACTGAGCTACAATAATTCTAACTGAAATAAAAAGAGATGTCTAAATTCACTGACTTTGTAAAACAAACTAAAAGAAAAATATTTTCCGTAAACATTAAACAATCCAATCGATCACTAGCCTTCGAACCTGGTTGGAATTCTTTTTTCCCAATTTACGGTGAGCTGGATGCTCCTGCATCAAACATACTCATGTAATATGCCTTGAAACAATTCAGACAGATTGCTATTTTGAAATCCAAAATGGCTATGAATAAACTCATATAATATGCCTTGAAACAATTCAGACAGATTGCTATTTTGAAATCCAAAATGGCTATGAATCAACAACACGAATTCGGATCGGCACGAATTCGAATTCTTCTGCCAACTCTTAACTAAATGTTAGGGTTGAATTCTAAGAAATACTAATTACAACAACCCAAAATAGTAAAAAGTTACCTAAATTTAGAATGCATAATATTAATTAGGTTAGTTAAATATCTACAAAAAAAAAGAAAAATAACATTAAATTAAAAGAAAACAAACCAAAATAATTAACCCTTAAGTTTTAAAATATGCAAAGTAAAAAATTAAAAAACAACATGTAATTTCTTTTGATGTAAGAGATTGACAATTTCAAAATTAGAAAGACAACATGGTTGATGGCAAAGCAAAAAAACTCAAAGTTAAATTTTAAAATAACATTTATTTGCTTTTAAAGTAAAAAATTGACAATTTCAAAGTAAAACAAAAAATAGAGAACCTATTTCTACCTAAATTGTAGCTTGAAATTGACATATAGTAACCTTGTTATAATAATTTTTTTAAAATATCTTAAATGTGGAGGAACAATAAATTCATTCAATTCTACTTGACGTATAACTCTATCAACTAGTTGTGCATACAACCCTTTGTTCTCAATAAGATTATGACTTTGTTGAATATAGATAGTAGACTTGAGTAAGAACATTCAAATTTTTCTTTTTGACATCTTTATATTTTGGCATATGTTGTCAATGGAGATACTTCATTCTCTATCTTTAAGTTAAATATAATAACCAAAATTATCAAGTTAAAGGGTGTAGCCGGTACCAATTAGTTAAACTTTGAATTAAATATGTAATAGAAAAACAATTTACATGACTCTTACCATTGTTTTGTGCGAGATTTTGTATGATAAAAAAAGGTGACTATTCCACTATAACTAAACAGGTATCACAAACTTACAAAATCCAAGAAAATTGAAACCAACATAAATTTTTTGTACTTCAAATTATAATCTCATTTCTATAATTATAATGTTTAATATGGACCAACTAATCTCCAAAATTTGTTGTTCTAAATCATTAATATGGAGGCGTGAATCACTTATTCTTTTCTCTAACCTAGAAATGATTACTTATCTTCAATTGATTCCTAAACATGTCCATATTGAAAAAATCCTTGCAATTATCATTATCTTGCATAACCAAATCCTAATTCAAATTATTAGAGAAAGTCTATTATTACATGGTATATTGACAAAATATAAAAAATTGTTGTGCATAATATTTTTATGCCATATATTCTCTATACATATAGACTATTTTTTAAAATGTTATAATAATTAGCTACACTAATCAATAAAAATATAAACTATTATATATTCAGAGTTGTTTTCAACTAGGATTAAGACTTTGCGTCAACACTAAAAATATTTTACAACAATAATAAATCAATAATATTTATTTAATATTAATTATAAATAGGATTACAATAATAAATTATATTAGTTAATATAAATATAGAATATACCATTTTGTATTTAGCGAATCTAATTTATAATCTAATATTTTTGTATTATGAATCATCCTTAATGATGCAAAGGAAAATTGAAGGAATAGAATATTTCAGAGTGACCATCATGAAGAATAAAACACTAAATATAAATAATATTATTTCTAATTGAATAAATATTATGTAAATATTATTTGAAAAAGAAAGGTACAATCTTACATATAGGGGAATTGGACTTTTCATTAGAATCCATCAATACAATTTCAAGAAATTTTGTGATATTTCATTGTCTCAAATTAGCTAGAAAAATTCTGTGAAGAAGGCCATTTTTCCTATCACTTAGACTAAGTGAGAAAAAAAAAGAAAAGAAAACGTGTATTATCATTTTTTCAAAGATTTTGTTTTTTGTGTTTTCAGTTTCTTCTAACCTTAGCGGTAATTGCTAATTGAATATTCTATCCATACCTACTTTGACATGATAAAATAGAGTAGAAACACGTTTTATATGTTATTGTCTATATGCCTTTCTATTGTCCTCTTTATAAACACCATCGTCCATGCACATTACCAATTTTTGTAATGACTAACTGAGAGCACCAATATATTCCATTGAATGCTTTCCTATTATGATGATGGACCATCAATGGAGAAGGATTCTATGATGTACCACTAAAGAATAATAGTTTTACTCTCTCTCTCTCTCTCTCTCTCTCTCTCTCTCTCTCTCTCTATATATATATATATATTATATATATATATATATATATATATATATATATAAAACAAAACCTTCTCGAGAATCAACGCAATCTTCCTATCCTCAATTGTGTGCACCAGAATGAGAATTGATTAATCATTAGTATGGCCCTTTAAAATCAATGTAATTAATGGAAGAGGTATGGATATAAAGTTTAATGAAGTTACATTTAGTATATAAATAACCATAAAACCATGAATGTCAATGGATTATGTTGTGGGTGAATTTTTTCCTACAAAACCAGAAGGAAATACATTGGAAAAATTAAAATTCTATGGGAGATTTAAAAATAGTTCCATAATCCAGACAAATGTGTGAAACTATTTCCATAAAACCCTAATCTATGAGGTGTAAGGAAATTAGTTTAAATAACAACCTTGTTTGAGAAATTAAGGCAAATCACTTACAAAATTATGAACTTTAAACATCACGGTTAATTGGGTGTTTGGTCATTATATAGGGATGGGAAGTTTTGTTTCTATGCAGTTACTTTTTTTTATGGGGCGCTAATAGTATAAAATATAAAAAATTAACTTCATATTTTGGATAATCATCCTTAGTCACTATTTTGGTAAAAATTCAACCCCCAAAGTTTTGAACCCTCAAATTTAAACTTTCCCAAAAAAATCTCCCCTAAAATTTTATATGCATTAATGAAGACTATAAATGCATTCCAAAGAGTAATACACAAGAAAAAGGTGTTGTAGAAAAGTGTAGACTTCAAGAAAAAGAGAAAAATATTGGAGGTTGATTCAATGAACTTAAAGACAACCCCACCAACATAGCTACCACAAATTAAAAATTAAACGATATTTTTCTCCAACCATTACATACAAAAATTGTAATAATGCAAGTGTAATTTTTAAATCCCAAGACCAAATTTTTGGGATTTTCGAAACAAAATATTATTATAGTTCCCAAAAATTAAATAAAAAAATTCAAGAGGGAAAGAAGAGCATGCTTGAGGTATTGGAATGTAAAGAGAATACACAAGCCTAGTATGAAAACTTAAAATATGGAAAGAAGATTATTGAATACTTAAATTTGGGTTGTTCTCTGCAAATTAATCTCAATACCATGATATTAGGGAGGCCACTAAATAAAGAACCCACTTTAAACCAAATGAGAAGGGAGAAAGGGGTAAATGGAAATTAGTAGCTCCTAATTTCGGGAGCTATTTTATCTTTTCCAGGTCTCCCTTAAAATAAGGCAATGCTAACCTCCATACCTAATTTTCTTATAAAATAATTTTTGGGCTAGTATTAATAATTCACTATGATACAAAAAAAAATCAAGTCAAAATTTGAAACCCTAAGGCAATTCTAATGTTCATAACTAATTTTCCTATAAAATAATTTTTGGTCTACACTTAATAATTCTCTATGACACAAAAATGTTTTCCAGTCAAAATTTGAAACCCTTTAATTTCATCCAACAACTAAAATTCATCACTAAAATTTTCCACTAAGATTATTTTTAGTTGAAATATGCATGCAAACAAATATTATTATAAATAATCACAAGATAACTTGTAGTAAAGTTATAATTTAGTTAATTTCTATGTTTATTTTAATGTAGGAAATGTGATAGGTATAATGGGGTACTCTTTTGATGATTATTGGTGAGCTCCAGTATTACAGCAATAATCGTGCAACTCCTGGGGCTTCCTTCTTTACTTTTATCAACCTGGTAGTTCATAACAAACTTGGAAACGATAGTGTTGTATGCACAAGTACTCGTTCTTACTGTAGGCTGTCACTTGATGAGATGGCACAAGTTCACTAGGAGCTTAAGCCAACTTCTATGAGTTCTCAGAATAAGCTTTTACTGTGATGGAAGAGAGCTAATTCTACAGGGGCTATTCTACTTGCAGAAAGAGAAGGAAAACTTTAATGAAACACAAACCCTAGAAAACCCTAGCAAACCATAATTTTTTTAAGAAAAGTGATAGAAACTATTGAGATGAGTGCCATTAACTTCTAAAAAAGGTAAATTTCATTTATTCAAGCTAATTTTGAAGAGAGATGGGAAGAAATCATCTTTTTGTACTTTTGAGTATTTTTATGTGGAACTATTATGCTTATGGTTTGATTGATTGCGACTCTGCAGAGGTTTGGTGGCAAACGAGGATGAATTTGGCTTTTGCATATGGTGAGGAAGGTGTGAAGGGGTCCTAAGAAGTCCTTATTACCCTTATAGAGAATTCCATTGTCATCAGACTTCGAAAAATTTCTCGCATGAACTTCTACAGGAGGCTACAGTAGATCTACAGGAGTTTCAACAAGAGAATCTACAAGAGGAGGCCGAAAGTGGTTTTTGGAGATTTGAAGGTGGAAAAATGATGGGAAAAGGGAAATTAAGGTTGGATGAAGGTGTTGGATGGTCTAGGACTCTATCAACGAATCTCAGGAATGAAAGAGAGGGTTGGATTTGTTCAAAAGGAGAAGAAAGCAACTTTGTACAAAAACACAAAAATTCAGGTGGATTAGCAAAATGTGGAAAATGAGTGGGGAAATCTGTGAGAGATGAACTAGTACAGGATGTGCTATTGAGAAATGATAAGCTGCAGTTTTCTACAAGGGAGCTTCACACTTACTTCCCAAAACTGACCTAAGCAAGAACCGAAAAAACAGAGTTTGTCTATTTTGACCTAAAATCTGACCTAAAAATAGAGTACTGCTAAATAGAACTTTATGAGAGGAATTTATACAATAAAGCCATGGTACATGAACATGAAATGGTCTAAGCATGTGGATCTAGGAAAATATGAACTTCTCCAACTCAAAATATCACACTAGCAATTGCATGAAAGGCAAAAACTATGTTTTTGGTGGCAGCAGTAGTCCCTTGACCTCAAATCATGGTCCCAAGTAGGGAGAAAGGAGATCAAGACCTAATGGTATCCTTTTTGGATCCTTCTCTATCACTACAGCAAAATAATTAAGCAACTTGAAGTAAGAACAACTAATTTAACGCTCAAAAGCAACCTATTTTACCAAAGCAAGATTTAACCTAAACAATAGAAATCAGCTTATGAATGTAGGAAAAAAAACATATGAAAAAACAAAGGAGGTGTTCAGTAACTTGGGTTCAGCCCTAACCCAAGAGCTTCAGTCATCTAGAAAAGATCAGTGCTGGTTCAAAGCTAGATTCATCTTCATTGATTAAAAAAATAATAGTTACATCACAAAACTATCTGCAAAAAGAGCTCGAAAATGAGCTGAGTACAAAACTGCACAAAAGTGCGAAAATATACTATCAAATCACTAACCTATTGAGGCTTGAAGCCTTCTTATTTACACAAGTGAGGACTCTTGGATATAAGGAACTTGGCTGCCTAAAACTAGAGATAACGACAACCCTGCTTGAGTTGCTTGGCTGCCCTTTGGTATCATCGATGTGGTGGCCTTTGTACTCCAAGCTACTGATGGAGAACTCAAGCAAGGGATCATTAATGTAGGAGACACCCCTCCTATAAGTCCTTAGCATTTCTTCCTCGAATTTGGCTACCATTCTGCTCATAAATGCCTAGTCCTTGTCCAGAAATTGTACAAAAATCTGCAATAAATACTCATTAGACTATGTGGCAAAGTGACTATCCCCATTCACTCTTTTGACATAAATATATTCAAAAACATGCAAAAAAATATTGAGAATGGTGGATTAAATGAGAATAATAGGCATAATGAGCCCAAATAGTTACCCATTTCTGGAGCTCATCATCACCCACCTCCTTAATGGGTTGCTCATTCGCTTAGCAACTATTCTAGTTCTTCATCTTTAGTAGTTTTAACAACTTCCTTGATATCCCAAGCCTATAATGTTATATCCTCTTCTTTGTCATGAAAACCTACTTTTTTGTCCACTTCCTCCCAATGTTTCTTTTCCTCCTCCTCTTTAACCCCTTCCAACAATCCTAACAGTAGTGGAGGACTAAACTTAAGGCCAATCCAATTGGCTTTCAAGGTTTGCATTGATTGTTTATATAGGGGAACTCTCATCATAGCCTCCCTCATTCTCGTTGGGAGTGATACTCCCTGATATTTAGGCTATTTGACAAGATATTCCACCTTCTCATGCATGCATGAAAGCAATTATCACCAAATTGTCTCTCCATATCTTCAAAATGAGTGATAGCTTGTGCTTGTCTATCAACATAATCTAGGAGGACTTGAGGATTTTCCGCAAGGTGTTGATGGGCATAAATGAGAGCTAAGTGTTTTTTGGTTCTGCCCTTATCATGATGGGTTCATTTAGCTCCTTTGTCATGATCCTTTGAATTTCCACTGCCCTCTTATCTTCATGGTTCAACCAGGAAGCCATAGCCATGAGTTGTAGGTCTCCTAGTGTAGCATTTGAATCCCACAAGTTCATGTCTGGCAGTGCCATATTATGGAGGTAAAATTATGCTAATTTGGCTCTGTCCTTGGCTGAACTATTATCAAATAAATGCATAAATTGATCATAATTCTAGAATGGGATTATGCCCCTTTGGGCCAATATTTTGATTTAGAATTGGAGCCATTGGTTTTTGAGATATAGTGCATAGGATTTCGCTAGTTTTTTGCACTGTAAGGTCTCCATTGCCCAGTTGGCCATGTAGGCCATCTGGGCTTCCTTTTCCCGCAACTACTGTCTCAAAATCAACACTTTAGTTGCTGCCTGAGATTCCTTCTCTTGCTCCTATTTCACCAGCATTTTGTCATCGGTCTGTGGCTCTTCCTATTGTTGTTGTTTCTTTGTTGCTTCATTATCTGCCAGGGGACCTTCCTATTGTTGTTGTCCATTAAAAATTGGTGACTTGTCTCCCGCTTGAGTTTCCTATTCCCGTAACTTCTTTTTCAGCAGTTCATTTTATTCTTGTAGTTAGGCTCTTTTAATGCTCTCTATGTGCCTTACCATTCCCAACTCCCTTCTTAATTCTCTCAAGTGGTCTTTCGTGTGCCCTATCTCTTCAACTCCTTTAGATTTAGCAATCTACATCCAAGTGTGGGTTCTGACCCTTTCTTGGTCTAGTTCAAAGAAAAGAGGCACAATGAATTTCTGTGGATGATCTTCCCACCTTCTCGCGGATTGTAATAGGAGCCTAAATTAGGCCGGGGGCTTCATTCAGGTATCCCTTTAGCCTTGCCTTCCTCTTTTGACTGTTCTATTGCCTTCTCTTCTAATTTTTTAGTTTCTTTTAGCTTGGTCAGTGTTTCCTGTAGAGAGGTTTGAGCTTCCTCTAGGACTACTTTGGAGTCCATCACTTTGATTCTTTCCTTCCAAGTGGAGGTTTTGGGACTCCCTCCCTTGTAGGTGATAGAGATCTTAGATGGAGATTCCTCCTTCTTCTCAGCAGGTGCATCCTCAATGATAATGGGTTCTTTGGATAGTGGCTAAGGCTTGCCCACCTTAATCCTAGTGCTCCTCCTAGCTTTAAAATACATGGATGTTTCTCTTTTTCTTTTTCCCTTTTGTTTTGCTGGAGTGCTCAATGAAGCAAGCACATCTGCTACTTCCTTTGCCAATGTTTTAGGGGATGTTTCTTTCTTCTGTTCTTTTCCTTCATCTTCTATAGTCTTTTCTGTGTTTGTTATTTTTTCTTGTGTCTCTGCTATATCTAGTAGTCTCTTCTCCTTTTCTTGCTAGGTCTCTGCCTCTCCTGCGGCAGTATTTTTCTAGGATTTCTTGAGCTTTTTCTTATCAACTTATGTTCTTTTCCTCTTCTCTATTTTTGAGGTTATTTTCTTTTCTGCCTTATGTAAAATAGTGGATTTGTCAAGTTTCTCCTCTTCCTTCTACTTCTCCTTTGTTTCCTGTTCCTCTTCTATTTGAATATTTTGTGCCTCCTCATGAATTTCCTTCTCAATTTCCTCTTTCTCTTCCTCCTCCTCACTACCAAATGGGCTAATGTCCTCAGTCAAAGTTTTGATGTCATCTCCCCTAAACATATTCCTGAAAATTTCCCAAGCTATTTCCTCCAATAATTTATCGAGGCCATGGTGGGCCAACTAGTCTGGGACCCCTGCATTCAACTTGGTGCCACATTCTATCAAGGACTAGAGGAGGAAATATGGGAGATTGAGTTTCCTAACTGCAAGTACATCCAAGTCATATCTCAGTTCATGCAATAACTTGAAGTGATAACCATAAATTATACTGAACCTTCCTTCATAAGTGATATATTTCATTATCTGGTAGCTGACTTCACTCCAAGGACTAGGTAAGCTTGTCTTTCTGACCCGATTTTTATCCTCTACAGGATGCTCCTCGGGCTGGAAAAATGTCTTCTTAGCATTCTGTCCCAGTGTTTTTTCCTCCTTGCTCCAAGGGATCCTAAGTGGAAGACATGTGTTTTGGCTAATAAAATCAAGTGTAAGCTCTAGCGTCAGACCCCTAAGGCTGACTGTAGCATGTGTTTCCGAATGGGGTATTAAGGACATAAAACATTATTCAGTTACCTCATCATCATATTTATGAATCCTTTCAAAGAAAAACATACAGTTTACCGTGGTGAAGAGGGCCACCACCTCGAGGTGATCATGTAATTTGTTGGATTTCAAAGGCTCCTTTCTCATAAAACCTCTTGGCATGGTGTTTAGTTGTTTTTTGAAAGTGCTCAGGTGAGGAAAAAAACCACAATTTCCAAAACCATAAATAGAGGGACAACTGATTTTTGTTTCTTCTCTGAAACTGTAGGATAAATTTCCCATGTGCTTCTTCTTCACAACACCAATTTGCAATTTTCCCTTTCTTCAAACTACTCTCAACCTGAATTTACTTCTTGGTTCTTGGAAGAAATCAATACTTTGACAGAACAAGGACTATATAAAACAATGGTTTTTCACAGAGTAGACAGAATTGCAATTTTGTTGCCTTTCTATGTTTGATTTCTATGATTGCATCCCATTTTCTCTACAGCAGAATGTGAGGAAGAAAAGGCGGATTTTGACTATAGAGAAGGAAATAGAGAGACTGTGTAAAACTCAAAAAAGAGACAATAGACTTTTGAAGTTCTCTTTCCTTGCTTTTCTTCGTCCAATACTCTATTTTTAATCCACCACCTTATCTAGACATATCATATGTAGGGTAAGTTTTCAAGCCTACATCATTCCTAGCTTGAATTTGAGAAAAATTGTGAATTTTTTTGTTACAGAGCTGCTCTTTGTCCTTACCATAAAGATCCTCCTGTAGACGGCATTCGTGCTCCTGTAGAATGCAGTAGTGCTCCTGTAGAACCTGATAGGAGGGAGGGTTTTGAAAAACTCACCAAAAATGCCTAGTTCACTATTCTAGAGGTGGTAGATGAGTACTAAAGTTGAGGACATCGTAAATGAAAATGAAACAAAGGGTGGTGGAGGATGAGACTGCACTGCACTTAACTGCTGGCGTAATACACGGTGAGGAGGTGAGGTGGCCTGATGGGTACGTTATCCCCATCCAAACCGTTGGTCCTACGCTAGTTTAATTATGTTTCTTCATGTCGCCTAACCACCATCACCTTCCTTACTCTCGTTATGTTCTACCACCACTACTCATTTCCAATGTTTCCCTCCTGAGTTGACATGCCACACGTGCTAACTGCATATCTAATTAGCAGTTTGAATTGGACGTGGCTCAATTGAATATCATGAGTGTGTGTAAACTAAACGAGGGTGTCCAGTTAGCTGGCCACCAATTCTGCTTAATCATGGCCATTCTCATAGTTCATGCAGTTTTGAAATAATATTCATGCAATTGTGGAATAGATTTAGCCACTTACTTGCTTAGTCACTGTTTTTCTATGCATGATTTGGACTTTGGCACTTCATTTCCTCGTTGTTTTTGCTGTTGGTGCTCTACATGCTTGGCTTTCAGCTTATCCTAATGATTTCTCTATCAAGATTTTCTCCTTACATGCTTCATACATCATGTTGTGCTGACCCTGTCTCTAGAATTTGTTTTTCAAAGGGATCAATTGCTATATGAATCCTACAGGATTTCTCGTAGCTGCTTCTCCTTTTGAAATTCAAGCGGATGCTTGAGCGTGCTTTAAAAAAATAGCTGACAAAGGTTTTGAATGAAATAAATAGTAGCTGGAGATATAAGGTAAGATTAAGCGAGAAGAACGCTGCCACTTTATTTGTCATCATTTTTTGTGTTTACAGAATGAAAGAAGCAGAATTTCTATATTTTGTCTATGCGGGGAAAGAAATGCAAGTGGAAGTGTGAGCGCAAAGGGGTGGAATGGAGAGTTAGGTGGATGGATGCTAGCATGGAGGTCCATAGGCTTTCTAGACAAACTTCTAGCCCTCGGGTTCTTTTCTAAACTTGATTTTGGCATTCCTGTAGTTTTTACAGGATCCTCCCGTAGAATACACAGAGTTTCTTGGAGGACACAAAATTTTCAAAACAAATGAGATTGAGGATTGCAAAAGGATAACGATGATGGAGGGATGGAATATGAAGGGTGTATGTAGCTTGGCCATGTCTTTTTCTTGTGCGACCCTCCTACAACCTGCAATTTATTCAAAAGAAGTTAGGTTTTGTTTTTTTTGTTTTTTTGTTTTTTTCTCTTTTCTCTTCTTTTTTCTCTTTTTTTTTTGAGATAGTTGGGGCACCTCTAGGAGGCTTTCACCCTCACTACCTACCTTGTGTGCCTCCAAGAGGTTTTCACCCAGGGATCTTTTATTCCTTTTCTATTTTTTCTGTTTTCTTGTTTTTCTCTGCTTTTTCTTTCTTTTTTCTTCTCTGGTTTTTTCTCTCTATTTATTTATTTATTATTATTTTTTTTTCTCCAGGTGTGGGTGGAGTGGACACAGGCACCTCCTCCACTACGAACAATGTTTTTCCTAGATTCTCGATGAACACTTTCTTGGAAAGGGGCTTCTTGTAGATCTTCAACCTATTCCCATTGACACGCATGGGGATGGATTCTTCATCTATGATACGGATAAGGACTGAACCATTGTCATTGCATTTTTCTACTATATATGGTCCCAGTCATCTTGTTCTCAGTTTTCCCTTGAAATATTTATATCTTGAATTATACAACAAAGCCCAATCTCCTTGCTGGAAATGTTTTTCTTTGAGGTGTTTGTCGTGGCATATTTTTCTTTCAAGTTGGACTACCTCTGAGAGGAGTAGGTCTAGCTGAGCTTCCATCCTTAATGTGTTATATTCAAATTCTATTAACAATAGAGCCTTCTTCCCATAAACCACCTCATAGGGTGTAAACCCTGTGGTGGTTTTCCAAGTGGTGTTATAGGCCCAGATGGCCTCAACCAATCGATTTGACTAATATTTTCTACCGCTTTCTCACTACCTTAGTTAAAATCCCCCCAAACCTCTATTGGTGAGTTCCACCTGTCCATTTACTTGTGGATGGTAAAGGGTGGAAGTTATGTGCTTAATCTTGTGGTGTGAGAGCAGGTTTTCAACCAAATTGGAGGTAATTTGACTCCCTTGATCTGTGACTAACTCTCTTAGGTAGCCAAACTTGTAGAAGATATTTTCCCTCAAAGACTCATCTACTTTTTCTTCTATTGCTGCTTTGATCGCCTTTGTTTCTGCCCATTTTTTCAGATAATCAGTACACACAATGATGTAAGATTTCTGTTTTGAAGAAGGGTTGATAAGACCCACAAAGTCCATGCCCCACTTCTCAAATGGATTGAAAGTCTCTTCAGGTTGTAGGGGCATCTCATCTCTTGGAGTCAGTTTCCCCATCCTTTGACATCAGTCACATTGGCTAGTGTATCTCCTGACATCTTGATGAAGAGTGGGCCAATAGTAACCTGTCTGTAAAATTTTGAAGGCAACCCTCTTTGCTGCAAAGTGGTCCCCACAAGGCCCATCATGACAGGTTAGGAGGATGTCAAAGACTTCCTCCTCCCTGACACATTGCCTCAAAATATGATCTATGCCAATTTCAAAAAGATTGCCCCCAATCCAAGTGAATGGGGCACTTTTCGTCACGATCTTGCTCTTCTCTTTTGGGTACAAGTGTGACAGAAACTATGTTGAAACCATGTAATTTGCTAATCAACAAACCATGGAGAGATTACTAAAACAACAAACAAATATTGATCTGACATTTGATCATCCACCATTCCTTCTTCACCTACAGGTAGTTCTAGTCTAGACAGAAAATCAGCAACAACATTTTCCTTACATGGCTTATCAACAATAGTCAAATCAAATTGCTGCAATCAAAGTAACCATCTAATGATACAAGCATTTAAATCTAGTTTATTAATCAAATACCTAATTGCAACATGATCATTTTGTACAAATGTTTGATAGCCAGTGACGTAGTGTCTGAACTTGTTTAGGGAATGGACTCCAGCTAGGAGCTCCTTTTTAGTTATAGTTTAGTTTAGTTCTACCTTGGATAGGATTTTATTGAAAAAATATATGGCATAAGGCAACTTCTCTTCAACTTACCCTAAGGTTTCTCATATCACTTTGTTCGAGGCATCTGTGTGAATGTGGAAAGCTAGGGCACAGTTTGGACCTCCTAAGATTGGGGCAGTTACTAGCATACCTTTGAAGGCATCCAGAGCCTCTTGACAGTTGTTATTCCTTATGAACTCAACATCATTTCCTAAAAGACCAAACAATGGAGAGGCTAGCTTACGAAAATCCTTAATGGATCTTCTATAATACCTTGCTAAGCCTAGAAAACTCCGAACATCTCTTACCTTTTGAGTAGGTGAGACCCTTTGGATGATAGCAATATTGTTGGGGTCCACCTATAATCCTTGCTGAGAAATTGTACGACCTAGCATGGTCCCTTCAGTCATCAGGAATTCGTATTTTTAAGGACTGAGGGATAGGTTCATCTCAATACACTTGGCTAAAACTTTTCCTATGTTAGTCAAGCTTCCTAGAAGTTAGAATGATAAGGGGTAAAGTAATCCATATAGATCTCCACTGAATCATGAACTAGTTCTGCAAATATGCTCAATACTGCTCTCTAGAAAGTGGCAGGAGCATTGCACAATCCAAAAGGAATGACCTGGCATGCAAAGGTATCCCATGGACAAGTGAAAGTGGTCTTATCTTGGTCTTCGAGGCTGATTTGGATGTGGTTGTACCTTCTAAACCCATCAAGGAAGGAGAAGGACTTCTTCCCTGCCAGGCCATCTAACACTTGATCTATGAAAGGCAAAGGGAAATGGTCCTTCTTAGTGGCCTTGTTTAGTTCCTGATAATCTACACAAATCCTCCACTTCCCATTTTCTTTTTGGCACTAGCACCAAAGGAGAAACCCATTCGCTATCAGAGATGGGGTATATGAATCTTGCATCTAATAACTTTTGCAACTCTTCTTTGGCAATGTCCTTAAGGGCTAGATTCATCCTCTTTTGAGGCTACCTCACTAGTTTACAACCTTCTTTAATGTAAATTTGATGAGTATAGCCTGAAGGGTGGACTCCCTTCATCTCCTTATAACTCCAAGCAAAAACATCCAAATGACTCTTCAATAAGCTACACAATTCTTTCTCCTAAGAGGTGGATAGGGATGAGTTGATCTTCAAGGTTTTTTATGGGCCAAACTCCACATTTTTAACTCGAAGGGAGGTCATATCAGCCACATAGAGATCAACTAAACAATTAGCTTGGGTTTCTTCCACCAGCTCTTCTAAGGGCAACACACTGGGGGGTGGATTCTAAATCAAGTTCTCAATAAGATCATCCTCAGTTTGTGGACCCCCCATGGTAGTTTCTACTGTAGACAATGATGCAGAATAGAATTCATCCTCATCTTCCTCCTCCAAACAGAGAGGTAGATCATGTTCTAGCAGAGGTTGGGTAGGAGGATAGAGGACTCGCTATTTGGACATATGCCCATTCTTGATTTTCATGTTCCCAGCTTGACAACTAATGTAGGCATCTATAGTAGCCAACCAAGGTCTTCCCAAGATGAGAGGGTACATCGACAATCCCCTCAGGGGTCACGGTGGAGCGGTCTGCCAACTGTAGTATTGTTGAGGTCTTTCTTAGGGAAGCCTGAAGGTTGAGTTTGAGCATAATGTCCCTGGTCAACACATTAATGGTAGCCCATAGATCAATCAAGGTATTGCGGATTATGGTGCCATAGACGTGGACATCGACTACAGGAATCCCAAGGTCATGATATTTCAGACAAATTACCTGCCCCAAAATCAAGTCGGATAGTTGTCCTATGACATTGATAGTTGGGGCATCTCTCTTTCACCTACCTGGGTGTCTAAAGCACTTCTCCTTGATCATCTTATTGTATATAGGCACATCCTTTATGGCTTGGAGTAGTGGTATGTTTACACATAACTGTTTCAGTTCTCCCAGAAGTTCAGTTTCTTCTAGGGTCCGTTGTGTGGTTCTAGTTAGTCTCTTAGGAAAAGGTGGAGTGACGTTGGGTTCACTTTCCTATTTTTCTTCCTCGGCCTCCTTAGGAGGAGGAGGTTGGTTGTCTGAGAGAACCTTCCTAGATCATAGGTTAATCTCCTAAATCTTCACACTATAGGTTGGGCATGATGTTTCCCCACTATCTAAGAGAACCTTCCCAGATTGTAGGTTAATATCCTAAATCTCCATAGCATAGGTTGGGCATGATGTTTCTCCACTATGTACCTATTGGGCCTGTCGATTGATGGGGTTCAGGTTCAATTGAGCAGGTATTTGGGGTCATCTTAAACTTGCAGGAGGTAATGGTTGTGGTTGAGCAGGTGGTGGAGGCAAAAGAAAAGCAGGAGAGTTATACTGGGGCCTCCACCCTTGATCACGTGCATTCCAATGAGGCTATGGCTAAGCATAAGAGTGAGATGAGTGATCAACTAGTGGAGCCTAGTATTGAGGAGGATATGACCTAGGAGGGGGTGTAGAGTAGGAAGGATGAGCAGGGGGACCCTAAGAAGGCGTGGAAGTGGCTTGATTGGGGTGGTAATAGCTTTGGGAGGTCCTTTACATTCCATATTGGTAAGGTCTGGGTCCATTTTGCCTCCTTTGGTTCATGAAATAGAGTGGTTTAGTGGCTCCTTCAAACCCCCTGATATGCAGCTTGATTCCGGGAAAGGAAGGGCACTGATTTGTAGGATGGTCTTATTCACAGACTACACACACTTCTATAGAGTGTAGTGGACATTCATTCCTAGGATACTTTCTCGTGCACCTAGGACAAAATATGGAAAAAGCTCTCTCAGCTTCCTCTTGTTTCCTTTTGATATGCAAGGTATCCATTTGCATGGCAAGCGTTTTCCTCACCTCGCTCTTGAAATCTTCCAGTTGATTCTCAAGATCGTTTCTAAGCGATGAGCTAGATGAGGATGTACTAGCTAATGGTTGACCTCCCCTACCTCTCTTCCTCGCTGACCTGTGATGGTTTCTAAACATAGTCTTTATGTCATCATAAGGTAGTTGGTAGATGTCTCCACTAGCCAGAAAATGGAGGGTATCTGGAAGGTCTTCCAGGACTCCTCTGAGCATAACCAACTTTAGGGATTCAGGGTCAAGTGTGCACCTAGCCCTTTTATAACTGAGTTGAAACCTCTCTTCATAGTCTTCCAAAGATTCATCACTACCCATGGTCATCGAAAAGATTTCATGCTTGGTTTCCTTTGACCTGCAATAGTCCCGGTATTTGTTGTTAAAGGCTTGATGCATCTAAGCCCAAGTTGTGATACTATTTCTAGGTAACCCCATGAATCAGCACAAGGTTGCATCCTTGAGGGTAGAAGGAAATAGTTTCAACTTCTGCTCGTCTTCTGCATAGTCATAGGTTCGACAGAGAACAACCAATTCAAACAAGAAAGTATCAGGATCTTCGGTAGTCATTCCATGAAAGTGAGGTGGCTGAAGGACTTATGTTTTTCATTTTTGTGTCCCCATTGATATCCTAGATAGGAAAGGCACCTTATATTCTTTCCCCATTCCCTCTAACATTTCTGTTTTCAGCCATGGTCTCAGGAGCAATGGTTTCTTGCTCTTCTTTTGTTATAAGATCTTTGTATATCTCTGGAGGTTCACCTATAGGATCTTTTGGATCACTACCACCAAAGAAGAGAGAAGGTTGACTCAGTGATGTGTTGGGGGTGTTGGGTAGGAATTTTCTTAAATTGTCTCTATTCCTACAAGGCATGAAAGGAAATCTCTTTTTTTTTTTTTTGGGGGGGGGGGGGGGGATATTTGTGTTTCTTTTCCTGCTTGTACGTGAAAAACCTGAAATGGATTGAACAACAAATTGCAACTAACTAAAATAAACCTTGTTGAAATGAAAATTTCAGAATTGAAATGAAAGAAGGAAATGTCTAATCTACACTTTCTGAAATGAAATTACAGAATTGAAATGAAAGTAGGAAATCTCTAATCTACGCTTGTTGAAATGAAATTGCAGAATTGAAATGAAAGGAGGAAATGACTAATCTACTTTTGCTGAAATGAAATTGCAGAATTGAAATGAAAGCAGGAAACGACTAATCTACTTTTGCTGAAATGAAATTGCAGAATTGAAATTTCATAATGGAAATGAAACAACTACTCTACTTTTGCAGAACTAAACTACTTAGCAGAATTTTGCAGTAGAAAATAGAAGAAAAGCAATAATCACAAAATAATTTGACACTTCCCTGGTAAGGACACCAAAACTAGTGGTGAGCTCCGGTATTGCAACAATAATGTTGCAACTCCTAGGGCTTCCTTCTTTACTTTTATCAACCCGATAGTTCGTAACAAACTTTGAAGTGATGGTGTTGTATGCACAAGTACTAGCTCTTACTGCAGGTTGTCACTTGCTTAGTTGGCACAAGTTCACTAGGAGCTTAAGCCAACTTCTATGGGTTCTCAAAAGAAGCTTTTACTATGATGGAAGAGAGCTAATTCTACAAGGGCTATTCTACTTGCAGAAAGAGAAGGAAAACTGTAATGAAACACAAACATAGCAAACCCTAATTTAGAAAGAAGAGAGAGAGAAACTACTGAGATGCCTGCCATTAACTTCTAGAAAAGGTAAATTGCATTTATTCAAGATAATTCTGAAGAGAGATGGGAAGAAATCATGTTTTTGTATTTTTGAGTATTTTTATGTGAAATTATTATGCTTATGGTTTGACTGATTGTGACTATGTAGAGGTTTGGTGGCAAAGGAGGATGGAATTGAATTTTTCAGATGGTGAGGTAGGTGTGAAGGAGTCCTAAGAAGTCCTTAGTACCCTTCTGGAGACTTCCATTGTGATCAGGCTTTGAAAAATCACTCGCATGAACTTCTATAAGAGGCTATAGAGGATCTACAGGAGTCTCTACAGTAGAAACTACAAGAGGAGGCCGAAACTGGTTTTTGGAGGTTTGAAGGTGGAAATATGGTGGGAAAAGGGAAATTAAGGCTGGGTGAAGGCTTTTGAGGGTCTAGGACTCTGAAAGTGAAGATCAGGAATGAAAGAGAGGGTTGTATTTGTTCAAAAGGAGAAGAAAGCACCTTTATAGAAAAACACAGAAATTAGGGCAGATTGGCGAAATGAGGCAAATGTGTGGGGAAATCTATGAGAGATGAACTAGTATAGGATGTGCTATGGAGGAATGATAATCTGGAGCATTCTACAAGTGAGCTTCACACTTACTTCCCAAAACTGACCTAAGAAAGAACCGAAAAAACAGAGTTTGTCTATTTTGACCTAAAATCTGTCCTAAAACCAGAGTACTGCTGAACAGAACTTTATGATAGGAATTTATGCAAGAAATCCATGGTAAATGAACATGAAATATCTAAGGATGCGGATCTAAGAAAATATGAACTTCTCCAACTCAAAATATCACACTAGCAATTGCATGAAAGGCAAAAACTGTGTTTTTGGTGGCAGCAGTAGTCCCTTGACCTCAAATCATGGTCCCAAGTAGGGAGAAAGGAGATCAAGACCTAATTCTAGCCTTTTTGGATCCTTCTCTATTACTACAACAAACTACTTTAGCAACCTGAAGTAAGAACAACTAATTTAACCATCAAAAGCAACCTATTTTACTAAAGCAAGATTTTACCTAAACAATAGAAATCAGCTTATGAATGCAAGAAAAAACATATAAATACACAAAGGAGGTGTTGGGTAGCTTGGGTTGGGCCCTAACCCAAGAGTTTCAGCCCTCTAGAAAATATCAATGCTGGTTCAAAGCTGGATTCATCTTCATTGATAAAAAAAATAATAGTTATATTACAAAATTGTCTGTAAAAGATCTCGAAAATGAGCTGAGTACAAGACTGCACAAAAGTGAAAAAATAAACTATCAAATGGCTAACCTACTAAGGCTTGAAGCCTTCTTATTTATTCAAGTGAGGACTCCCAAGAGTCCTCCTAAACTTAAGGAACTCGGCTGCCTAAAAGTGGAGATAACAGTAGCCCTACTTGAGTTGCTCAGTTGCCCCTTGGAATCATCGATGTGGTCACCTTTGTACTCAGAGATGCTGATGGAGAAATCGAGGAAGGGGTCATTAATGTAGGAGACACCCCTGCTATAAGTCCTCAGCCCTGTTTCCTTAAATTTGGCTGCCATTCTCCTCTTAAATGCCTGGTCCTTGTCCAAAAAGTATTCAAAAATCTACAGTAAACACTCATTAGACTATGTGGAAAAGTGACTATCCTCACTCATTCTTTTGACATAAATATATTCAAAAACATGCACAAAACTATTGAGAATGGCAGATTAAATGATAATAATAGGCATAATGAGCCCATATAATTACCCATTTCTGGGGCTCATCAATTATCATGGATTAGATTTTATTTAGAGTTTGATCCATTTAATTTATATGGCTTCCCTAGTTTGTTAATTTAATGTTAATATTTTCTTTTAACTTAAATTGAAAATAAATTCCAAAATAGATATGCCTATAATTATGCTAATCGGAAGGATAGATCTTCCATAGTTATAATTTAGTTAATATCTGTGTTTTTTTTTATTTTATGAAATGTGATAGGAATAATGGAGTAACCATTTTGATAGTTATCATGGATTGAATATTATTTGCACTTTGATCCATTGAATTTATGTGGCTTCCCTAGTTTGTCTTAATTTAATGTTAATATTTTTTTTAACTTATAAACAAATTCCGAAATATATATGCCTATAATTATGCTAGTCGTAAGAATAGATCTTCCATAGTTATAATTTAATTATTAGGTTGATCGTAGATATTTAAACCCCATAGAATGTGTTGGAATATTCATGATAATATTAACGTATCAATGATAATATTCCTTAACCCATGGAATATGTTAGAATATTCATCGTAATATTGACATATCAATGATAAGATTTCTGAACCCATGGAATATTCATGGTAATATTCACATATGAATGATAATATCTCTACCCAAGTTAGCTATACTCTATTAACTAAATTATCTCAAATTAATTAATTTAAGAAAATGTCATATCAACACATCATATTGGGCAAGTGGCATTTCTAAGCCATGGTAATATAAGAAGAATTGTTTCCAATTAAAGGATTTCCATAATAATAGTGTACGTGAATCTACATGGATAAACATATTTTTATATATTATATAACTCCAATAATAATAATAATAATAATAATAATAATAATATAGTTTAGTTAAGTTATATGAATCTTTTTATCCGGTTAATGCAATATTTATAACGGGGTTAGTGTTTTGATAGAGTGATGGCTATAGAAATTATCAATCCATTTAAATATATGGCCATAATAGCTATAATATAACCAATAAATCATTTTATAGTCAAAATATTCTCTATATATTATATTTTAAATTCATTTTGAATCAATTTTATTAATTAAATTGAGAGGGAATAGAGACCATAACTAAATTTAAAATAAATCTCAACCTTTTATTCATGACTAATATTAAAAATATTAATTATTGATTATTGAATCTCTAGAATCAACCTAATTATTATTGATAAGTAAATTAAAATTCTAGAAATCCTATTATAAGGTATACACACTTATCAACATAACAAAATTAAGGAATCATAAATATGTTTTAACAAATTTAGTTATATGTATTTTAAATTTGTAAATTATGTATTCCCATATTTTTTTTAATCACTAATGTTCATATTAATATACATAAATATATATATTTGTAATATGATTTTTTTTAATATTTAATTTTTTGTTTTGTTTTTGTTTTCATTTTGTCTAATCAATTATAAATTAAATGTTAAGGCTTTGTATTGAAATATGAGGCGTTGTTGAGTTCAATTGCAATGACTTTAACTAGTATTATGAAAATATCAAATGGATTCCCATTTATTTCTTTAGAAGATATAAATTAAAGGTACAAATAAAAATAAAAATGAAACTATTATACACATAATAATATTTCACTAACCTCATTATTCACGAAATTCCCCCTTTGAATGATTGTGAGATATGTAAGACACCTCCCACATAATTTGGAAGAGAATAGTATTACAATATAAAAATATATATATTCTTGATGGTTTTTGAGAAATTAATAAATATATTTTAGGAAAAACATTAAAATATTTGGAAATCTAATAAAATAGATATACACTGAATGGGAAAGGTAATAATTTTCATTAAAAAGGAGATAATTGTTCAACAATACACATTGTTTGGGATAGGTCACACTTACATCACCTCCTATTGCATTTCTTCTTCTAAAAATGATCATAGTTTTATTATATATGTACAATGACAAATTCCTTAGTTCTCCTTGTGATGAAAATAAGCCATGAAGTTGAAATAAACTTGGACATGCACAAAAATATTAACGAAATAAAATAAGCATCCAATGTTTCTTTCGCTAAATTGTAATATAATTACATTTATGTATACTAAAATGTCTTTCATCATTTCAAAGAAAAATTATCATAAAATGTACACACCCTTCAGAATGAGGATTTTCAAGAGTAATATGCTATAGAGGCTCACAACATGCAAACATTAAATGAACCACAACTTTATTCCTTGTTAGTTATTCCACATATCTTAGTTTTATTAAACAATGTCTCATGTTCTTCTTCTCTTTTACTTAATTAATTCTTTTATATATTTTCCACAACATGCAAACAACAAATGATTCACAACTTTATCCCTTGTTAGATATTCCCCATATGTTAGTTTTGTTCAAAAATTTCGCATGTTCTTATTCTCTTTTACTTACTCAATTGTTTTATATATTTTCCACAACTATAACTAAAGCCATGTTTTTTCTTTCTTCTCCAAGGGTTGTATCTAGTAGCAAAAATTTCAAAGATGGAAATTTATTTTAAAGTTTATAGACCTTGGCTAATATTAGTACTCCCAAATATGCATAATGTAAAATGTTTAATGATATTTTCATAAAAATATTGAGAGTTCTAATGATTTTTACGTTAAAATAATTATAAATTATTGACTTTGAGCAAATAAATATATATATAAAAAAAGTAAAAATTGACAACCAATTTTTATTTTTTATTTTATTTTGAAAAACCATGGAATATCAAGCCACTCTAAATATTATCCCCAAAAAATGACAACTATTTTTTACATGTTTTTTTGGGAAAAACCATGAAATATTAACCACTCTAAATATTACTGCCAATAAATTTCTCTAGTATGTGGAAAATTATCAGGCTTATTTACATTGGAACATTATTTGTTCTATCAAGAGCTCATAAAGTATCCTACTCATACACTATTCGTCAATATTCTCTCAGTTTTCGCTCTACTTAGTCATGTCCCTTCCTCTTCAAGGGTGATTTGAGTCCCTGAGAATGATAAGTCAACATGTTTTTTTGTTATACCTTACTACTTTAAGTGCTAAATATGTTAATTGAATACCCTACTAAATATATGTTGGATTTTCCACTTCCTTATTTGTATGGGTCTATAGCTATCCATAATAATTTATAAATTCTTCTTCTTTGTCTCCTATTATTGTTGGAATAACTTGCTTCTTGTTCACATTAGCTAGCACTGCTCACTTATTCATGTAGAAAAGTTGGACATAGATATTTTGATTTTTGTGGTCCTATGCCTTTTACTTATGTTAATGAAATTAAATGTATGAAGAATTATGTTTATGATTACACTAGAATGTGTTGGATTTACTTATTTAAAAGTAAGTCTCAAACTTTCAAAACGTTTAAGGATTTTCACGTACGGATTGGATATGAATCATAATCACATATTGGCTCACTTCATTCTATTAATGGAGGATAACGTACTCGAATGAATATGAAAAATATATTTGCATGAATGGGATTCAACATGAGCATAGTTCCATACAATTCTCAACAAAACTATGTAGTTGAAAGAATGAACATTAAGATATTGAATATAGTTCGTTCAGTTAGGTTTTTCAAAAACATAGCATTGATATTTTGGGATGATTTGAGTCTATGTGCAATGTATGTGAAAAACGTATGTCCATATCATGCTTTTAGAAATAGACTCCTCGCAAAATGTGGTACGAATGCAATCCTTGGATAAGCCACCACAAGGTCTCTGGTTCCTATACATTCACTTATCTTTGTTATAGTATAGCCATTCTTGCATATCAGGTATATTATTGTGAGTTTTTCCTTCTAACTTTGTGTTTGTGATGTATTATAGGTTGGTTATGGTCAAAGTTCCTTTCAATATCGTACAATCTTTACATAATTTCCATTCTATGGTTAAACCATATATTGATTCTCATCTTGATATAATTTTTCTTTGTACAAGAATATATGTACAATACAACTATTATTCCCTTGACAAGAGAGCATTAGATTGAAGGATGCCACCTATATTACTAAGGTCAGACTCTACTTATCTCAAAACCCTCTCTAATGTTCTTTGCATAATTAATTTAAAGTGATTCCTATCCAAAATAAGGAAATCCTTTCTTGTGTGTGTAGGATATTCTAGGACCAACTTGGGTTATCTTGCGATGTTGTTTTGGGGTTAGAATTCATGCAAGTTTTTTTCCTATGCTTTTGCCTTCACGTACTTATTCAACGCTTCATCTTTACATGTTTCAATGTTGGTTGCGATTTTCACTTGATGTTGGCTACAAGGAAATTTGATGTTGTTCGAGTGTAAAGAAAACCCTTATGTAGTTAGGGCTTTTCCCAAAATTCCCCATGATCAAAACAAGCCATGTATATCGATTCCAATTCAAGGGATTTATCCTCTCTTTGTTAATGACAATTCATACAATTTATTTACTTGTTACTCTATGTAATGAAGTCATTCCATCAAAAGTTTGTAGTACTATAATATATGTTCTATTTATATTCTGAGTACACATTAGATATTCATGTCAACTCTATATATTTTTTTTTCTACATAATGATTGTATATAATTTACTATTACTACCATTTTATTTGAAGAAGAGAATACACAAATTAGGCAAGAGGTGTGTCAAACCCTTGTCATGGGAGTTTGCAAAGGTTTTCCTTTAGGCCCTAGTATTAATTTACCCAAGACTTCTTGTTCCATGGCTAATTGATATGACCCCATTCCTCTGGCCTATAGCAAGCTAAACTAGGTATACATTTATTTTTTTACAAGTTAAATTATGTATAAATTTATTTTTCTTACCTGCAATAGTTCTTTGTAGCTTACAACAAAGTATAGTTTTATAGGTGAACAAGGGTTACTGTGTGTGTTGATATATTTATCCATCCAAACAAGATTCTTTAATTTATTATATAATATCTATTTGCATCTTTGCACACATTCAAGTGTATTATTTTTTTTTGAAAAACCCAACTAGAATAGAATATACTTATATAAGATTTTCTTTCTCGAAATAAATTAAAGGCTATTGCATTCCTCCCAACAAGGAGCTATGTTTCCAGGTAGCTCCTCCAAAGATCTAACACCTATTTCCCATAAGAACAAATAATATTCCTTTTCCAATTTACATTTCCTTGACCCTTAGGAGCCTCTTGCTACTTTTGGGGTATGATAACAATCATTCTTTCACAATATCCCTTTATATTTTATCCAACACATTTTATCTCCATAAATCATTTTAAGTGAATTTCACTCATTGACATTTTTATTTCGAGTCATGTGTTTTCTTGGTCGTCTACAAAATCGACAATTCAACTCTAGAAAATGTTGGCATTATGGCCCAGGTTTGGAGCTATGGCACAGGTGTTGTCCTTGATGGCAACCCTCTCTGGTAACAGATCTCAGATCAGGCACTCAGACAGTAGAAAAATTCATATACGCAGGTTCATCTAGACAAAGGCGCGTATACACGCGGGTTATACATTATAAAAGCACGTATATGTTGGTGATCACTCTTTTGGTCCATGGCAGTTAGATCTTGGAACTTGAACCTATATTTTGGACCATGGCGTCTCGTCAATTGTGCCGATCCATA